>JBBHKE010002693.1:197860-236595 GCA_037447655.1 Zygnema cylindricum | reverse complement strand
TCTCTCTCTCTCTCTCATTTCCCTCGGTGTCTCTGTTTTGCCCTTTTTGAAGCAATATGTGCCGACTGACGGTTGTTTCTTCAAGACCAGGACAAACTCGTTGAGAGATTTTGTGACAGTTGATGCGCGAAATTGTTCGGTTGGTTTTTGATGATGATATGGTGTTGTGGAGAGATCTGTCGATAGAAAGAAGATGGTTTATGAAAGATGTTTCAGTGGTGGAGAGATCTGCTGATTGTAATGAAGATGATTTTTGTTGACGTTTCAGTAGTGTGGAGAGATTGTTCGATCGAAAGACGATGGATTTGATGACCTTTTGTGGAGATTGTTGGATTGAAAGACGATGTTTTTTTATGATTTTTTGGTGTCGTGGAGTGATTAAAGATGGTTTCTGATGACTTTTTCGGTGTTGTTGAGAGTTTAAACATGGTTTTTGATGACTTTTTCGGTGTTGTGGTATGGCAGTGGGAACAGCGCCTACTACAACTTGTTAGTGGAAGAGCTCCGAGTGGCCGGGAGTGCCCTGGACTTGCCCGAATACACTTTTGATCAAGGATATGGGGCAGTTCTTGACAGTGGGACCACGTTCACCTACTTGCCCAAGGCAGCTTTTGCCGCCTTCAAATCGGCCGTAAGTTGATTCCTGGGTTTTAGGTTTTCATACAAAAGGTTTTTTATTTAGGTTTTTCTAAGAGGTTTGGAAGGTCTAGAAAGGACATGTGTAAAGAGGATGTGTGTCTAAAAGGATGTTCCAAAATGGAAAAGGATGTCTTTGTGTTGAAAGAATTGGCTCTGATGTTGGTAGTTAAGAGTTGTAAGGAAAACAATAGCGCGGACGGTTCCTTTTTTTTTTTTTAAGTTGATTGTGAGATGGACTTACTATTAGACTGTTATGATTCGCTTATGTGAGATAGAATGTTGTATGTGATATAGAATGTAGCTTGGAAGTTTTAGCAGGAATCAAACTGGCCTCCTGGGTTTGTTGTTATAATACAAAAGTTTTACAGGACTTTTTCTTGTTTTTTTTTTCCTTTTCCTTCTATTATTTTTTTGCATGCAGGTGATTGCAGGACTGAAGGGCCTGGAGCAGATCGACGGCCCCGATCCAAAATACACTGATGTCTGTTTTTCAGGAGCATCAAAGTAAGCTGAATTCTTTTGCAGTCTGGGTTTCTCTCCCTCCCTCCCTCTCCCTCCCTCCCTCCCTCCCTTGACTGTTGAAGGTGTAAGGTGGATAAAATGACGAGTGAGAAAGGTAACGTCTCCGCGGTGAATGTTTTTGAATGCAGGAATGAGGGGGAGCTCGGAAATTTTTTCCCAACAGTTGAGTTTGTTTTTGGAGGAGGGATGGTGTATCGATTAGATCCCGAGAACTATCTTTTTCGAGTAAGCAGTCAACTATTGTTTTTAAACTAAAACTTAGGCGGCAATGTTTTGTTTTAAGTGAATTCGTGGTGTACCTTTTTTTGTTTTCTTAATCGTCTTTGAAAGAATCAGGAAACAAGTTATATTGTTGATCAAGTTTTTTGTCCGTTTATGTCAAGACTCACCATGTAATGACAATTTTTTTGTCCATAGACAAGCGAGGTTATGAAAATTATTGCTTCTTAAAAACAAGTTTGCGACGCTTACGTTGTTCCTAAGTAAAACCTTGTGTTTTTTGTTTGACTTTTTGGTTACTTTCTTCCTCTTCTTGGTTATATGTTGCAGCACCGGAAAACCGATGGAGCGTATTGTCTCGGGTTCTTTGAAAACCGGGATGCGGGAACTCTTTTGGGAGGTAAGGTTCTTTATGGCCCTCCATTAAATAAGAGTCGTATAGACATGCAGAGTGAGGTAGATCAAGGTGAGCACTACTTAGCGAGCGCGAGATGGAGGGTTGGTCGCATTACTTTAGCGAGAGGGAGAGGGAGGGTGGGGATTCTGATTTTGCAGGCATCCTTGTACGGAATACTTTGGTGACATACGATCGCGCCAATGGACAGGTGGGATTTTTGAAAACAAATTGCGAGAACCTTTTTGAGACTCTCCCAGAATTGTCCGGAAACGGTGGAGTCGGTCCAAACAAGACTAAGGGACCTCCTCCCGGCCAGTCTTCTACGAAAAATAGTCATTCTTCTTCTGACCCGGAACCTTCCACAGACGCTAATAAAGAGCCGGAATCCGAACCGGAACCGGAACAGGAGGACATTGTTGCTGAGAATAAAGGTATAAAGAATATTAAAGACTTGTTCTCGACTGGTCTACATTACACAGTTTACTGTAGTTAGTTTTCCAGACTGATGGAAGCTTCGGTTTTAGCTTTTTAATGTGCCAGTAAATAACAAGTTTACAAGCTCGACCAATTCACAGGCTTTGTATGGTTGTTGTGTAGTCTTTTCTGCTTAGTGTTTTGTATGTTTTCGACTTCAATCCTTTCTTTTGAGGTTTCAGTTTTGAGTTTACTTCCGGCAGTCAGTTTGCCGTATATTTGAAAACAATGGCCGTTGGTTTCTTTCCTTTTAATGCTGGACGTGCAATCAGGCAGAATCATGAGGAAACATGTCTTCGATTCTTGGAATAAAAGGAAAGGGAGGGAGAGCAAGGGAAGTGAGGGAGTGAAGGAAAGAAAGGATTTCTGGGGAAATGCTCCGCAAGTGAAGTTTTTTTGTGCGTTTTCAGATTTTTTGAGCTTTTAGGGTTTTTTGAACTTCTTAGGTTTTTTGAGCTTTTTCAGGTTTCTTAAAGCGTTCTAAGGTACTTTTGATTTTTAGGGTTTTTTGAGCAATGCTGAGCTGGCACTGGCAGGGCTGCAGAGTGCCCGGGCTGTGCCTCCAACATTGTGGTCAGCATGACGCTCGGGATCGACTACACCTCCTTTCCAGAAGTCATGGAGGAGTTTCTCGCAGACATGTCCCGCGAGCTTAAGTTGCCTCCAAGTCAGGTATGTCTCTGAGGACCTGAACACGGTAGTGTTAAGATTCGTAGAATCGAGGGATAGAATGGGCGATCCTGTTAAAGGGACTCATGAGCCGGTCAGGATTTGAACCTGGGACCTTTCACTGTAGCTGTGAATGCCCTAACTACTGCGCCACCAGCCCGGATATCGTGGCTGTGGATCCGGGTATCGATCGGTACATTTTCCGTACGTCAACTTGCGGGACTCTGGGAGATCTAGTGCCAGTTTTGGAGCTTAAATAGCCCTGGGTATCTCGCCCGACCTAGAGGCCAATATCTTTTTCCAAACAAACAACGGATGTACGTTGTGAATGCCTATTCGAGTTCATGACACCAATTCCGTCCCGGTTTTTTTTTTTTTCCCTTTGAAACACGTAATAGTGTTATTAGTGCTAATTGTTTTTTTTAGCGTTAATTCTTTTCTTAGTTCACAATCGTCCACGTCATCAGTCGTCACACTAATTATTTCTTATCGTTAATAGAGATTTATAGTGTAGATAGCTCGTGGGACCCTGGAGGATCTAGTACAGTATGGGAGCATATGTAGTCCTTTTTATCCGCCTTACCTAGACATCAATATCTTCTTTGCAAACAATGCATATAGTACACTTTTCATCGATATTAGAATAAATCACTCTAATTTGAGTGAGTTTTTTTTGTTTTTGATTCTAAATCATAAATTAGTGTTAGTAACACTTTAGTTGAGTGGGCCCATAATGAGCCACGTGATAAAACATAATTTAGTGTAGTTAATTCTACCAAAGAGTTAACATTAATAATTCACTAACTCTAAAAGCGATGGGCAGTGTAGTCTTTTGAAAGCTCTTGGTGTCTTCTTTCCATGATAACTTGATGGAATGAAGAAAACAAGTTTGGAAAACGCAATTGAGAAGAAAAAACATGCAAAAATTATTAAATTGCAAATATTCACTAAACGATTTATAGCCAAATAGAAACTTGTTATTAACACCTGAAATTCTTTATATGGGAAACTACACCCAAATCAAATAAGAAAAAAATTCCAAAAGCAAAAAAAAAAAAAAAAAAAAAATGGCAAAAATCTTTCCCAGTTGGCCTTTTTCTATTGACATGGTTTTATTTCTTCTAACTTTTATATTTTTGTGGGAACCTCTTAAGATGCACAGTTTATGAGTACAACTAAAAGTTACCGACTAAAATCAATTTTGTGTTTGCAATTGACAGTTAATTGATGAATACATGTCCAAATCGATTAATTTTTTATCTATTGTTTTAAATTATCTTAATATGCTTAGAAAGGAATCCAATCCGAAAGTTGTCATAGGTCCTCTTTACAAAATGTTGAAAACCAACAAATTTGTCTGTTTTTGTCAAAATTCAGTGTATAACTTTATGATGATGAGCTTTTTGAGGAAAAAGAGCATGATTTTCAATAAGGTACACATATCTATAAACTGTAAATTTGAGCTTGGAAATTGGACAAAGATCCATTCGAGAAACAATTGTTTGAAAAAGGCTTAAATTCCCTCCAGACTCTGTGCAATACTTCGGATATCTGTAGTGTCAAGCTCTTCACTTAGTAACCTTCTTTATGTAGGTCCCTTAAATTCTCTTCATAATCTCTGTAAATACACTCTAATCCTTTTGAGTCTCTTTCTCATGGTTTTTCTGTCACTCTATTGCAATGTCTTTCTCTCGTTTGTTTCTGTAGCGAAAGTGTCAGTCTATTGAGATGTCTTTCTCACCTTAATTTCCGTAAATACACAGTTATTCTGAGAGCTATATCTTGTACCGTGGGTCGTGTGACAGGTGGAAGTGACGAATTACGTCAAAAATGGTTTCACACCCGAGGGTGTGGAAGTGGAGCTCAAGATTGTTCCTCGGAAACCCGCGATCTTTATTCCCGGCTCAGACGCAAAAGTAAGGCATCTTATTCTTACCGCAAATGATGAGGATAAATACGAGCTTTTATGTTAAGCAATGAATCTCAATTGGTCATTTAATGGATGACAGGGGTGGGTTTACTGACTCTTTTGGCTTGAAATCACTGGGCACTGATTGCAGTTTTTGAATTCTAGACTGTTTCTCCGATTCTTTCGTCTGAATAAGGGACTGCAATATTCTCTGTCTCCTTTTGGAACTGGATGGCAGAATATAAAGGAGTTCCTGATGAGCCGGCAACTGGGTCTACGTGACACCTTTGGAGCCTATAATGTGACTTCGGTGGAGATCGTCCCTCTTGGACATAGAAGGTGAGGAAGCGCAACTTTTAAGGGAGGGAGGGAGGGAGAGGGGTAGGGAGAGAGGAAATGGAGGGTGGTATGAGGTTCAATGTCGGCTTCTCGGTAGGAGGATACACTAGACCTCCATATCCTGAGTACAGTAGGACTTCACGGGCATATGTTTTTAGTGCGTTTATATACTTTAAATACTCTATAGCGAGGAGGCTAAATGAAAATACCTTATGGCTTGATGTGTCAAAAATGAGGAAACGTCAGAGGTTACAGCATATAAAGTTTTATGGTGCTACAGGTTTGCGGGCAGTTGTGCTTATAGGTGCTCTGTTGGGGGAAAAAAGTTTTGCACTTTCATATTTTTCTTGTTCTGCATTTCATTCAAACCTCTCTCTTCAACAAATGCATTCTTGGGTTTTTCTTATTCGTCTAATCCTTACCTTTGTCAACCTTATTTCTCACATTTCTCCTAGTGTTGACAGCACAACCACCATGTTGTGAAACTGTTTTCTCATCTTAGTTAATCTTGTGTAGATTCTACCTTGTAATCTAGGTTGGCATCATTGGATTGCCTAATATTCTCCTGACATACAAACAAGACATCCACTTCCTACCATAATTTTTGTCATAGTCTCACTTTGTCATCATTTGTACCACTACTCCCTCGCCATCACTTTCTCAGTGATCTCCACCATAGACGCAGAAGTGTTCTGTTTTTTCTCCAACAATATATTCTTTTTTTTCATAATACTATCATAGTTTCCCTTTTTAATCATGGTTATCCTTCACCAATTGCTCTGTACAATTTCCGCTGCAAATTTTTAAGTGGTTCAGTTACTTTCTGTCCAATAGTATATTTACTTCCTGCCATTAATACTATGCTAGTCTCACTTAATCATGTTTATTTTCCACAAATTTCCCTCCAGCACATTTCTCAGTGATCTCCAACACACATTTATAATTGTACTGACTGCCCAACAGCGTAATACCATCATAATCTGACTTTTAAAACGTATCCTTTACTGGTCTCTAGGCATATTTTCACTTACGTTTTTCTGGTCTTGTTTTGGTCATCTTTTGGTCATGTTAATCCGATATTTTGTCAAATATTGGGTTAACATGACTAAAAGATGACCGAAGCATGACCCAAAAAATGTACGTAGGAACATGTTTATTCGCTGCCATCTTCACCAAAGATTCATAAAGTGTTCAGAAGAAAGTATTATTTCCTGCTGCACCAAAAAGACTCCTGTAAACTCATCTTAAAACCATATTGAAATCATATTAAAACCGTATTGAAACCATTTTGAAACCATATTGAAACCGTATTGAAACCGTATTGAAACCGTATTGAAGCCGTATTGAAACCATATTGAAATTGTATTGAAACTGTATAGAAATGTGCTGAGACAGTGTTGAAAGTATCGGTCGGTCTGTTGGTCAGGCGCAGACACTAGAGAGAGGGAGAGAGGGCGAGAGAGAGAGGGGCAGGGAGAGAGAGAGGGAGGTAGAGATTGGTAGGGAGAGAGAGAGGTGTGCGGAGAGACGGAGAGAGGGTCGTATTGAAAGTGGAGGCCGGTCGGTCGGGCGCAGAAGAAAGCGGCACCGGCACCGGCACTGGGGCAAACAGAAGCAGCGCTCGACCGATCAGGGAGGGAAAGGCCTGGGGAGAAGGCTGGGGGAAAGAGCAGTGGAGAGAGCGAGAGAGAGAGAGCGAAGGAGAGCGGGATAGGGAAAGTGAGAGGGAGAGGGAAAGGGAAAGGGACCTGAAGGTCTACCCAGTAAGATGTCTCCTAAAAAATACACAGAATCTTACAGAGCGTACACAATCTTTCCTATTTTGGTAAATCCGACGGTGCAGATACACTGTCGCACTTTATTTTTAGTTTTTAGCAAAAGGCTTCATCACTTAGAGTGGTTTTTATCAGGTTTTTATCAGGTTTTAACGAGTCAACTAAGTAGCTACAAGCAGTGCAGTTTGCGGTCACATATATGAAGTTATTACACAAGTAGACGGTCTGAAGGTAAGACCCCATACGAAGTAGAAGGTATGATCCACTGAATGGTATCTGGGGCTGGGCTATCTGCAGGGCCGAGGTTGTGATTGGTGTTTGGGTTTGGGCTTTAGTGGGAGTCGTGGGAGCTTTGGTTGTGATATCCGTTATTGCCGGAAGCATAATGTGGTATCGGAGACGCCAGGAGTTAGCCGCGAGAAGATACACCACTTTTGATGACCTGGACGATGATGGAGACGAAGAAACGCCGGCTTTGGAGGCAGGTCGAACCGAATTATAAAACCGAAAAGTAGAAAACAAATATAAACAGAGCTATAGACAGAGCTACAAACAGAGTCATAAACGGAGCTATAAACAGAGTTATAAACAGAATTATAAACAGAGTTGTAAACAGGAATATGAATTTTAGCGGGATTTTTTTGTTTTTTTGTTTTTTTGCCGGTTTTTCGTTGTTTTCAGTGTTCGGCGCTATGGCCGAGATATAGAGTTAGACCAGTGTTTGTGTTTTTTTGGAGAAGAAGATATCACAGAAAGATGGCTTTTCTGTGGTTTAGATTTATTTTCATCTCTTTTATAACTTTTGCCAAAAGTGTAAAATTTGTCCAATCAAAGCCCAGTGTCTCCCTTTCATACCGTCTCCATGCGAGACTGAATGTTGACTATGCTTGAAATGTGGTACAATTAAAAAATCGCAAAAAGTCGAATATGTTTTTCAACTGTGAGATACAGCTTTGTTTTAGTGATTAAAATCTGGATTTTGGTCATTAAGAAGTTAAATTTGACCGCCAGTAATTGATGATTTTGCAATCACAGTTTTAATGGGTGGCTCATGAGGAAAAACATGGTCTTGACTCTTTTTCTCTATCTTGACCCTATTTCTGTATTCTGCCCTTCGATTGTTTGATGATAAATTTCCAGACTGCCAGTCTACTAGTCTAATGCTCTTAATAGTTTAGTATAGCTGAAAGTGTCTAAAAAACTCATGTACAACACGGCTTGCATATTTATCTCGCAACATCAATTCTTGTACTAAGGCTAATATAAAAGAGATTGCCAGACGAGTAAACTACACTGGCTATCGCTATTAGAGGTAGTGACGTATTTGCGTTTATTACAGTTGACTACTCTAAATAACATTATCTAACTGGCTTATTTTGCGCCACCTGCTTGAATAGTTTTGCTAACATTTATTTATTATTTCGAGTCAAAGAACGCTACTTGGCAATAGGAGTGATTAACACTTTTTATTATTATTTTTAAGACTTAGCAGCGATGGGCGGTGTACCGGAATAACCGAGGTCCAATCTCTGCGGTACAACGGAGTGCAAGACAAACGCTTAGCAATGTCAGCCTGGCACAGAATTGTACTAAATAGCATATGCAAAGTAAGAGATGTCAAATTAATAAACAATGTACGGACAAAATTTCAGAATGGTTTAAAGGCATGTTGTAGTATGAAATTTTGACCTCGTTTGTTTTTTGCTAGGAAGAAAAATGGGCTTTACAAACCAAATCCCCGGAGGGGAAGAAATGCAAAAACTAGCAAAGACGTAAATCATCCTGTAAAGTTAAGACGAAGGCAGGATAAATTAAAAAGCACTATGGTAACCCATCTGAGTCCAGGGTACAAAAGGGGTGGCATGGCCAAAACTGAAAAACTACAATATAAAACAAATAGAGCGATGGGAATAAAAAGAAAAGAAAAGAAAAGAAAAGAAAAGAAGAAAAGAAAAGAAAAGAAAAGAAACGATCAACAAGGAAAATAAAAGCACCCAAACTCAAAATGAAAAGCACGACAACTCAGAAAACCAAAACCACAACCCCAACCCCCAAAACAATTAAATATCTACGAAAAGCAACCCCGTAAATCCCCCCAGCCTGGGGGAGCATGTTGAGGGAGTTTCGGAACACGGCGACGATCCATAACCCCAACAGCCGATCAGAGGATAATATAAGCCTGCACTCGCTGTAAAGCCACCGATAAGCATTGACGATAAAAAGAAGGACCGAAGAAAGATGGCTCCTAGGTCCTCGGCGCTCGAAAGCACGTCGAGCACACATACGAAGAAACTCGTCCAGTGCAACACCCAAACAACCAAAGATCTGGACCGCCATCGGAATAAAGTCATCCATAGGGTCCCAGTGGGCATAATCACGCTCCTTCGCCTTAGCAGCATCAAGAGCTGCCACCCCAACATGTCGAGCCGCCTGACCAACAACTGTAGCTGAAGTAGGGTTTGCCAGAACAATATCACCGAAGATGCGACGGGCACCATCAAGCAAAACAACATCGATCCGACGCGAGAGAATGATATGAGAAACCTCTCGACGCACAGAAAAGCCCCCTTCCGAAGCGATAGTCGCAATGGTGTCGCGAATAGTGTCACGCGCCTGGATCAAATCTCCCCCATGGGAGAAACGAAGCAAATGGACACCATCGGGCCCCAAGACACGACCACATGCACAAAAAAGAGATCCAAGTAAAAGAGGATGGGGGAGGCCCAGGCGAAGTCGGAGGGCGGTAGTGAATTGAGCAAATGAAAATCGGAGAATGACCAAAATAGGTGTGGCGAAAAGCCAAGATCCAAAACCAGGTCCACCACATGAGAGAAGACGGGCACGCGAAGAATCGGAGGGAAGCGCCTTGAGAAGGTCGGATTTAATGGCGGCGACAACCCGATCAAAAATCGATTCGTGGACACGCTCAACAGATTGGTAACAAGGGTGGAGAAAATTGGCACATCCACTAGGGCATGGGGAGGAAGAGAACGTGACGCGTCCAATAGAGATCGGTGGGAGGCGAACACACCGTTTGAAACCTGGGGGATAACAGTAGCTAGAACGGGGGTGTCCTTAGCCAAGAAACGGGAAAAAAGAGTAGAGGCAATAAGAAACCAACTTCCCAAATAGGCAGCGGGAGCAACACGAGCAGTGGATAATAGACCCAACCCCCTAGTAGAGACAGAGAGGGATGCCTGAATGCGAGCCGATGGCTCAGACTCGGGATCAAATGCCCCCCGACCTAACAGAGTGTGGAGGACTTCCATGAGGCGATCGTCAAAGGCCGAGAGAGGAGATAAATGTCAGAGTGGGAGGGGAAGTACGAGTTAGATACGAATGGCGGTGGGGAAAACACCTGGTTAACATAGCAAAAGCAACTTGGGGATCGGGAAGGCGAGGAAGATCGTCCACTAGGGCTAGATCTGTCTGTAAAGCATCATGAAAGAATTGGGTCACGAAAGTATCCGAACCAAGGGGGTAACCAAGCACTCGAATGCGATCGGAGGGAGAAGGGAAAGTAAACCAAGAGGGGGAGTAAACGAAAGTGGAATATCTTGAGGAGACCAAATAACACACTTCGACGGCTAGACTGAAAAGTTAAGTTCGGCTAAACGTTCCTTGAAAAAATCATATGCCAACACGACTTGTTCTCTGGGCCCAATAATGTGCGTATCATCTGCGACCGAAGGGAAAAGGCACGAAGGGAAGGCGACCGCGGAGGCATGAAGGGCCCGGTAATGGGCGAGGGCGAACAAAAGGCCGACGAGAGGGTCGCCTTGGCGAGTGCCAGTAGCAGAGGAGAGAGGAATGAGATCACCATCGCCCGAGAAGGAAAGGCTGCTTGTCAAAGAAATAGAAAGCCCTCACAAAGGGGAATAATTGGACAATCGGAGATGGAGCCGCCATAACCTCTGAAAAAATCACGTTCCGATCCACCGTTTTAAAGGCATTGGAAACGTTGACCTGAGGGACCAACCAATCCGGATGTACATCCAACAAAGCCCGAATCCCGTGGCCCACGACCTCACAACCCCCTCTCGTGGCCACTCCAAACTGATGAGGAGAAAAATAATCATGGAAATCTGGTTGGAGTTGGAGACATATCGCACGAGCCACCAATCTATATAAAACCTCTCCCACGGCGATAGGGCGGATCTCACCATTAGGTTTGGCGACTGCCACAAGGCAGGACGCCGTGAGAAGATCAAAAATCCGAGGAGGAACATCCCTACTAGCAATAAGGGAACAAACTCGAAAAAAAAACACATCGAACCCCGGGGCACCCGATTCAGGGGGCAAAACATCGCGAAACAACTCATACACTGTGCCCGAGGGCCCCCCCGCTGAAAGGTGAGGAGAAGAGCTAAGAGCCTTACTAAAAACCTCTCGATCTACAGTAAAACTCTCAGAAGGCTCAAAGGCGTGGATGGAAGGGGGTAAATAGGAAGGGGCAAGGGGGTGGAGAGCTCGAAGAACCTCAATAGTGGAAGAAGATCCGGGGGCAGAGCTCGAAAAACCTCAATAGTGGAAGAAGATCCGGGGGCAGGGGTGAATGGCTATAGGGCCCAAACCGCTCGAGCAAGCTCACCAACACGACCTAAGTCAATTGTTCGACGATAAGAGGCCGGGACATCTGATGGCCTAGGTGACCGACGTGGTATGAAAGAGGTGCTCGATACCCGATCCTCATGCTCAGCGTGGAGGGCCTTCCAATCACCACGAAGGAATCGGCGACAACGAGCCATAGTTTCTCTAGCCCCACTGCCCCCTCCACGACCTAGAAGGACTAGCACCCAGAGAGAGAACATAAGAAGAAGGTGTCAAGGAGCAATGTCCGCCGGGTTTGAAGAAATGTGGGACAAGGGGTGGTGGAGGGCATCTTGTACTATTGTCATGACGGCCATAGGAATACGGGTGTACAATTGCGGGCGAGGGGCTCCCAAATCGTAAGCCCCCAAAACATCCAACTCACGGACCAAATTCCAATCCTCATTTGTGGGTCCAGACGGGAGTGTGGTCGACGGCGATTGAGAAGAGGTGATAGACAAAGGACCACTTAGGGTTGTACAAGGTCGACAACTCCGTGTATGGAGGGAAATACCGGCCCCAGCGGCAAAAAGGTTGTGACACCCATGACATTCTAACCGCCTAAAAGGTTTACGAGGTTTGGGTGGAGGTGGGGGAGGGAGAAGGGAATAAAGAGGGCTCCCTGACATGGTCAATAAGTCAAAGAAGCCATGGGAATTGGGAGGAAATGCAAAAACTAGCAAAGACGTAAACCATCCTGTAAAGTTAAGGTGGCCGGATACTTCTTAACAACCACGAACTACTTGTAGCAATATGTAACTTCCCATCAAAGGTTAACTTATCCTTTGTTAAACGTTATCACTTTCCTATCTAACCTATAATGGGATTCAACAGAAACATAAGTACAAAAAAATGATCATCGACATATAACGGTGTACTTACTGACCACAACAATGAATAAATAAATAAATAAGTTTTCCAAAAAACTAATGAACCTAAGTTTTCCAAAAAAAGTAGTCAGAGGCAAGAGTACCTAGGACAAGTCGATGAGTCAAAACTTCCCTAGGACCTGACCTGCATCCCAGGATGGAGTACACTGTTGTGCGATTTGTACTTGTTGTACTTTTCCACGTCATTTGAGTCTTGCCCTTTTGTGTGTGTTAGTTTCTTTCGTAATGTTTTCATTCTAGTTTGTTTACCACGTTCCGTCTCGTCTTTTCGTTTTTTTGTTTCCTTGTATTCTCATGTAGTTTACCTGGCGGTGGTTGTTGCTTCTTTGGGTGTCTTTGTTTTACATGCCATTTTTTATGTGTTCTTTTCTTTCTTTCGCTTTGCCTTTTCCTTTTTCCTTTTTTTTCCGTTTTTTGCTTGCTTTCCTCAGCATGTAGAATTCGATTCTGGCATTGTCGCCCCTTTTTGTTCCCGTGGGCCCTTTTTTGTTCCCGTGGGCTCGGATGGTTAACAGTCGCGCTTTTTAATACAAAAAATCAGAAAATCCATCTGAAGGCAAAGAATTGAGATGAAAAGAAGGTTCTGTCACGTAGCGGGGGAAGAAAACAATAGTACACCGCAAATCGTTATTAGTGTCAAAGTTTAAATAACGTAAAAAAAAAATAGTGTTATTGATTCTAATTTAGTGCGAGAGACGTGGCAAATTATGGTCCACGCCTTTAAATAGCTTTATTAATTCTATTTTTGGAAAGAAATCAAAATTTTAAGAACCCAAATTAGTGACTTTGACACTAATAACGATTTGCGGTGTGGTAATTAGCTTATTACCATCGCGCTTTTTAATAAAGTAAAAAAAGGGGGCTGACTTTATTAAAAAGCGCGATGGTAAACCACCTGGGTCCATGGGAACAAAAGAGAAGTAGCACGGCAAAAACTGAAAAACTACATGTCGGTGGAAAAAACAAAAATGATAAGCAAGGCAAAAGCAACGAAAACACGAAATGCCAGCTAGTAGACGGAAAACACCCAAAGAAGCAAAAAACAACAAACGAAACACCAAAAGAAAGAGCTAACACCTAACAACAAAACCCCAACATAACTAAAAATCTACGCAAAGCAACCACGTAAGTCCCCGAACCCCGGGGGAGCACGAGGAGGGAGTTCCGGGACACGTTGACGATCCATAGCCGCAATAGACGATCCAAGTAGGATAGAAACCTGCACTCGCTGAAGGGCCACTGATAAACGTTGACGGTAAAAGGAAGTAAGTACTAAAACTGAAGGGCTCCCAGGTCCCCGCCGCTCAAACGAAGGCCGACCACAAGCACGGAGAAACTCGTCCAAAGCCACACCTAAACAACCAAATATCTCCACCGCCATCGGAATGAAACCATCCATAGCATCGCGATGGGCATAATCACGCTCCTTCCTTCTAGCCGCATCGCGTGAGGCCACGCCCACATGTCGAGCTGCCCGACTGACAACATATCAGATGTAGGGTTTGCCAAAACAACATCACCAAATGTACGACGCGCACCATCAAGTAATACAATGTCAATTCGACGGGAAGGAATAATGTGGGAAACTTCCCGACGGACACAATATCCTCCCTCGGAAGCGATAGTAGCAATGGTGTCTCGAATCGTGTCGTGCGCCTGAATCAACTCGTTTCCGTGGGAGCAACGAAGCAAATGAATGCCATCGGGATCCATAACGTGGTCACAAGAGCAAACAAGAGAGCCAAGCAAAGGTGGGTGAGGGAGGCCAAACCTAAACCTAAGGGCCGTGGTGAATTGAGCTGTGGTGAATCAGAGGGTAGATAAGATAGGGATAGCCAATAGCCAAGCTCCGGAACCAGGTCCGCCACAGGAGAGAAAGCGTGCACGTGAAGTATCAGAAGGAAGTGCCTCGAGAAGCTCGGACTTAATAGCGGCGACAACCTTATCATAAGTGGATGCCTCAACACGTGCAACTGATGTCGACACAAGAGTGGAAAGAAGTGGCATATCCGCGATAGCACCAGGAGTAAGAGAACGAGATGCATCAAGAAGGGACCGCTGGAAGGCGAGCACACCATCCGAAACTCGGGGTACAAAAGTAGCAAGAATAGGAGTGTCCCCAGCCAAAAAAAAAAGAGACGATAGTGGAGGCAACAAGGCACCAACTTCCCAAATAGGCAGCTGGAGCAACACAGGCCGTCGACAGTAAACCTAAACCACAGTAAACCTAAACCACCTGCAGAGCTAGAAGACTGGCCTGAATATGGGCTGTAGGCCTAGACTCACGATCAAAGGCCCCACGACCTAACAAAGTATGAAGGACGTCCATGAACCGATCGCCAAATGGAGAAAAGGACGACACAAAAGTAGGAGTGGGAGGGGAAGTACGAGTAAGGTAGGAGGGGCGATTGGGGAAACACCGCGTTAAAGGCGCAAAAGCTACTTGGGGATCGGAAAGGTTAGGAAGGTCATCCACATGGGACAAATCTGTTTGAAGAGCAAAATCAAGAAATTGCTTGATATATAGATCAGAACCGAGAGGGCAACCTAACACACGAATGCCTTCTGATGGAGGAGGAGTCAAAAAACCAAGAGGTTGAATGACAGAGGGAGGAAAAGCATTAGGGGACCACACAACACACTTAGTGGGCTGGACAAAAAGATTGAGTTCGGCCAAACGATCCTTGAAAAGGGTATAGGTCGGTATAACTTTGTCCCAAGGACCGATAATGTGTGTGTTGTCCACAGAAGAGGCAAGATGGAAAAGCGGTCGTGGAAGCTCGGAGGGCTCGGTAATGAGCAAGGGCAAACAAAGGGCCTCCAAGTGGATCGCCTTGACGAGTGCCAGTTGTGGAAGAAAGTGGGACCAAATCACCATCAATGGAAAAGGAGAGGCTGCTACTCAAAGAATAAAAGGCCCTCACAAAAGGAAATACATGGAAAATTAGAGAAGGCGCAGCCATAAGCTCGAAAAAGATGCCATTACGATCCACTGTATTGAAAGCATTAAAAACATCAACTTGAAGGACTATATAATCCAAATGGGCATCCAACAACGCTGTGATCCGGTGGACCACAGCTTCACAACCTCCTCGGGTTGCCACTCCAAATTGACGAGGAGAGAATAATCATGCAAAGCGGGCTCGAGCTGGATGCAGATGGCACGGGCCACCAATCGGTACAACACCTCGCCCACGGCAATATGACGGATTACCCCATTGGGTTTGGTGACAGCTACAAGGCGGGAGGCCGTAAGGAGATCACATATACAAGAGGGAACAGTACCACCGGCAAAAAGAGAACTTATTCGAAAAAACACATCAAAACCTCGGGCACCTGATTCCGGAGGCAAAACGTCGCGAAATAACTCATAAACTGTGCCCGATGGACCCCTTGCTGAAAGATGTGGAGAAGTCGTAAGGGCTTTAATGAAAGCGTCTCGATCTAGGATAAAACACTCTGATGGCTCAAAGGTGTGAATAGAGGGGGATTGAGGGGTGGGAGCCGGTGGATGGAGAGATCGAAGAATCTCAATAGTCTCAGTAGACCGAGGAGCAGGATTAAACGGTTGGAGGGCGCGAACCGCTCGAGAGAGCTCACCAACTCGGCCCAAATGAACCGCACGACGATAAGAGGATGGTACATCTGAAGTCCTAGATCTACCACGTGGTGTGAAGGAAGCACTCGCAACTCGATCCTCGTGCTCGGCGTGAAGGGCCTTCCAATCACCTCGAAGGAATCGTCGGCAGCGAGCCATAGTTTCTCGGGCCCCGCTACCACCTCCACGGCGTGGTAAGACTAGAACCCAAAGAGAAAACATGAAAAGGAGGTGCCAAGGTCCAACATCCGTGGGATCGGAACAAATAAAGGTCAAAGGGAGGTGGAGGGCGTCCTGTACTATAATCCGCACAGCCATGGGGATCCGCGTGTATAATCGTGGACGGGGTGATCCCAAATCATACGCTCCAAGCACGTCTAATTCGCGTACAAATGCCCAATCTTCGCTTGTAGGTCCGGATGGGAGTGCGGTGGAAGGAAGGGTACTAGAGGACGGGCCTCCCTGGGCCAAAAATCGTTGACAACTCTTTTTGTGCTGGGAAATACCGGCACCCGCCGCGAAATGGTTATGGCACCCAGTACATTCTATCCGTTTTGAGGCTTGATGGCGAGGTTTAGGTGGAGGAGATGAACGAGAGAGAGGGGGCGAGGGGGCGAGGATGCTTGGTCGGCCATAGTTATTGAATGAGAGGGTGATGCATGAGAATTGTGAGAGGGAGAGGAAAGGGAAAGTGGGAAGGGGGAAAGTAAACCACGGGAAATAGATGGTGAAAATGGTAATGGGACGGAATTAGGAGGTGAGGAGGAAAAAATTGATGTTTAGATAAAAAAAATGTGTGTGTGTGTGTGTGTGTGTGTGTGTGTGTGTGTGTGTGTGTGTGTGTGTGTGTGTGCGTGTGTGTGTGTGTGTGTGTGTGTGTGTGTGTAAGGGGTATAAGAGGGGGGGGGGGGGGAAGATTTATTTATTTATTTTTTTTTATTATTATTATTGTTATTATTATTTTTGCGAAAGGGAAAGGGCGGGTTGAGAGAGGGGAGGGGGGGGGGGGGGGGGGGTTCAAGTATCGGTTTTTGGGTGTGGAGGGGGAATAGAGGGGGGGGGAAAGGGGAAATATCAAAACAAATGTTTTTTTTTTTTTTTTTTTGAAAAAAAAGGGGGGGGGGGGGGGGGGGGGGGGGAGAAAGGGGGGGAGGGGGTAAAGGAAGGAGGAAGAGGGTTTAAGTATCGGTTGTCGGGTGTGTAAGGGGTATAGGGGGGGGGGGGAAGGGTTTTTAATAAAGTCATATATTTTAACAAAGCCCTAAAGTAGATCATTTGATTACAAAAGTAATTGGGGCAGGATAAATTAAAAAGCACGTGGTAAACCATCTGAGTCCGAGGGTACAAAAGGGGTGGCATGGCCAACACATAAAATCTACCAGGGCAATAAAACAAAAGAGAGCAACGGGAACAACAACAAGGCAAATAAAAGCACCCAAACCCAAAATGAAAAGCTCGGCAACACACAAATCCATAACCACAACTCTAACACCAACTCAATTATCTATCTATGAAAAGCAACCCCGTAAGTCCCCCCAACCCGGGGGAGCACGTTGAGGGAGGTCCGGAACACGGCGACAATCCATAACCGAGATAGCCGATCAGAGGAGAATATAAGCCTAGACTCGCTGTAAAGCCACAGATAAGCGTTGACGATAAAAAGATGTAAGGACCGAAAGAGGAGGGCTCCCAAGTCCTCGGCGCTCGAAAGCACGTCAAGCGAAAGTACGGAGAAACTCGTCCATTGCAAAACCCACATAACCAAAGATCTCGACTGCCATCGGAATAAAGTTGTCCATAGGGTCCCTGTGAGCATAATCACCCTCCTTTGCCTTAGCGGCATCACGAGCCGCCACCCCAACATTTCGAGCCGCCTGACCAACAACCATAGACGAAGAAGGGTTTGCCAAAACAATATCACCGAAAATGCGACGGGCACCATCAAGCAAAACAACATCGATCCGACGTGATGGGATAATGTGAGAAACCTCCCGACGCACAGAAAAGCCCCCCTCCCACGCGATAGTCGCAATAACGTCGCGAATAGTGTCGTGCGCCTAGATCAAATCCCCCCCTTGGGAGCAACAAAGCAAATGGACACCATCGGGCCACAAAACACGACCACTTGCACAAATAAGAGAGCCAAGTAAAGGAGGATGGGGGAGGACAAGGCGAAATCGAAGGGCGGTGGTGAATTGAGCAGGTGAGAATCGGAGAGTGGACAAAATAGGTGTAGCCAAAAGCCAAGATCCAGAACCTGGTCCACCACAAGAGAGAAGACAGGCACGTGAAGAATCAGAGGGAAGCGCCTTGAGAAAGTCAAATTTAATGGCGGCGACAACTCGATTAGAAATTGATTGCTGGACACAATCAGCGAATGTGGTAACCAAGGTGGAGAAAATCGGCACATCCACTAGGGCATGGGGAGGAAGAGAACGTGACGCGTCCAATAGAGTCCGCTGGAACGCTAACACATCGTCTGAAACGCGGGGGACCATAGTAGCTAGAACAGGGGTGTCCCCAGCCAAAAAACGGGAAACAAGGGTAGAGGCAATGAGACACCAACTTCCCAAATATGCAGCGGGAGCAGCACGAGCACTGATAATAGACCCAACCCCCCGACAATTACAAGGAGGGAAGCCTGAATGCGAGCTGAGGGCCCGGACTCGCGATCGAATGCCCCACGACCTGACATAGTGTGGAGGACGTCTATGAGGCGATCGTCAAATGCCGAAAGAGAGGAGACGAACGTCGAGGTTGGAGGGGAAGTACGAGTGAGGTAAGAAAGGCGATGGGGAAAACACTTGGTTAACATAGCAAAAGCCACTTGGGGATCGTGAAGGTAAAGAAGGTTGTCCACCTGGGCCAAATCTGTCTGTAAGGCATCATCAAGGAATTGGGTCACGAAAGTATCCGAACCAATGGGGCAACCTAGCACACGAATGCCATCGGAAGGAGAAGGGGTTTGAAAACCAAGAGGGGGGGTAAAGGAAGGTGGAATATCCTGAGGAGACCAAATAACACACTTTGAAGGTTGGATTGAAAGGTTGAGTTCGGCTAAACGTTCCTTGAAAAAATCGTATGCCAACACGACTTGTTCTCTAGGCCCAATAATGTGCGTATCATCTGCAACCGAAGGGAAAAGGCAAGAAGGGAATTTGATTACATGGTTGTAATAAAAGACAAAGCGAAGGTGAAAATATCAAATGGGATCAGCCTACAGAAAGCCAGGGACCTCAAGTAACCCAAAAATTGCACCAAATAATAAGCAAGAAGTCACCAGGTCAGAGTTTACGTGGTATACAAAGCCCACCATGGAGTTTTCTTCCTACAAACTTCAGACTACTCTAACCATTATGAGCTGGAGTTTTACCCCGTTTACGAGTCGTTCACACATTTAACACATCTATCTAAACATATACTATCTATTCATCTATCTATCTTTATTTTCTAATCATGGCACTATCTTCTTGCATTGACTTTAACCAACAGTGTCACCAGTATTGTACTGAGCTGATACTAAATGCCAACGTTTACTGAAACTGTGCTACAGTAGACCAGATGAGCACATTGAAACAAAAGAAATAGAAAAAACAAAATCGTCAAAACTCACGTGTAGTGAAACCAAGTTACAGATGTCACTTCACCAGAAATTAATTACTACACCAATATTCATTATACCAACACACGCCTCACTTCAGTCACTCAAATTGATTTTTATTAAAAAACGTGCAATGGGAGCCCATCTGAGTAGAGTGTCAGAAGTAAAAGACAAAATAAAGAGAAGCAAGAGAAGTATACATAGACTATCACAGAAGTAGACTATATAAAAAGTCCCAGATTACGAATTACGGCGCGTTTTATGTTATCTGTTAATCCATGTCTTTACATTTCTTCATATTTATGACATATCTCCAAATAATTGCCCCATCTGTCCTCGGTAAGCCCTTCATAAAGTCTCACGATGATGAGAAAGACATTACAACTTAACGCCTAAAGACATTTTTTGTAGTTTAACTTAATGTTTAACTTAGTGTCTAAAAGACATTAAAACTCGTCTCACTCGAACACCTGAATACGAAGAATTCCCTGGTTTCCAATACAAAACCATTATCTTTTAGGCCAAAGAAAAAAGAAAAAAAGAGAAGCCGGTTCCTCTGTTCCACTTTCATTTGGGGGCATGAAAGGACAAAAGAGTTTTACATCCTAAGAAAAAAGCGAGACACTCCTACCATTTTTCCTCAGATGTTTCTCGTCGACAGTCCTCGTTTATGATTAGTCATAATTAATCAACGGATTGCTGCCCAAAATAAACATTTTCGTTCAAAATTTAAGTTCGTTCTTCCGTACCACACTATATAGAGAATAATCGACCTGTTTGGACTACGGATATAAAGACCGGTTTTGGCCTACGAGGGCGGTACATCATCATCACTTGGAAGATTTGAAGTACTATCTGTATCGTCTCGTTGTAGAGGTTTGGATGTTTCGTCAGAAACCTGGACAAGGGGAAACCGAATATAATTAAAAAAAATGGGATAAGAAGTTACTACTTACAATCCTCACTTTTTGTTTTTTTTGTAAACATACAACTTTCCCTGCAATTTTCATAATCATCCTTATATGTATGCTTGCTTAATATGGTGACTGATTTAATGCTTTAACTGGTGAAAGATTTAACAGTTATCAACATTAAGTGTGGACTGGAATTATGCTAAATGGACATAAATGTAGTCTATGCTTAGATTTCTTAGCGATCATTAACATGTTATTCCCAACTAAGATGTTACAAGTCCCCATATCTCTTCTCGCGCACTTTGCATTGCATTTTTGTTAAGTCCATTCCCATGTGACTTTCCCCTTGAGAAACAAAAAAAGAAGAAGCGAAAAAAGCAGTGTGGCCATATTCACTTGTGCACTTAATTCATTTCCCAAGTACGCCTAAAAACCCACAAACCAACAAAAACAACAAACCGACAAAAAAGACAAACCAACGAAAAACACAAACCGAAAAGCAGAAACTAACAAGGACCAGAAATTAACAAAACAAATCCACAAGGTTTGCATATAATCTCACCGGTGGTAGAAACTCCTGACTCCACCCAAAGGTACTGCCAAAATCATTCGGAGGGCCTCCTTTCTTCCCAACCACACCTTTCCCTATATCGGCCCCTAACATTAATCCATTAATAGTACTCGTGTTTGCATTCCCATTTCCCCCTATGCTCCCAGAAGCTCCTACTCCACTACCACCTGTCACCTCCAAACTGTTTTGCTCTACATTTGGTCCATCACTATTATTACTCCAACCATTATCGCTTCTCGAGGTTGACCGATCCGAGCCTCCAACGGTAGAATCGCCAGTTTCTCCATTGCCTTCTCTCCCATTCCCATTCCCATTCCCAGCACCAGAATTACCAGCTTTACTATCTTGAGCCCCACCTATCCCTCCCCCAACTCCGGGCCATATCCTTCCCGCTAGTGCCTCGTTAACTGCTTTTGCCGCCACATTTTCGTCTCTAAACATGTCCAAACGCTTTCGAGCTTCTTCCCTGTTCTTCTCAGGACGCCCTCTCCTCTGCTTGAGACGTCTCCTTACCACTTCCTCCGACCACTCTTCAGTCATCTCAGATTGGTTCAATGCAAAAGGATGTTTCCTTGGGATGAACCGGACTGCCTTTGCGTCCACACCTTCGGGTATAGTATCACCTTCTACAAGAACCATTTCCAGTTTTTTCCATCCATGTTCCCTCATCCTCGCTTCCCTGTGTTGTCGTCGTTTCTCTTCACTTAAAGGAGGTAAGTATCCAACTTCTTTCAGCTCAGAATCCCCGATTTTGTAGTCTCGGACTTCGGTTGGCGAGTCATACTCTTGTATGATTCTAAACCTGTAAAACACATGGGAAGGGTGGTGTGACCAAATTGTCTGTGTAGGTTTCCAAGCCAAATGAGTCTTTCATGACAGTAACTAACTAGAAGCACAAAAGAACGTCGTTGTCAAAAAACCATTCATATTCTTTGATCAGTTAGTTGATGTCTGACTCTCTCGCTCTCCCTCTCTCCCTCTCGCTTCCTCTCTCTCCCTCTCTCTCCCTCTCCCTCCCGCTCCTCCTCTCTCAGCTCAAAAAACTCACTCTTCTTGTCTGTCAGTGTACAATAGTCCTCGTCGTGTGAGCGTGTCGACCGACCGAGACTCACTCCCTGATTTGATAAATTTAACGACAACTCCAGCTACAATTACGGCAGCCATTACTCCAGCACCGGCCAAAACTTGAGGAGATTTGAGACTAAAATTGCCAGCCTGCAATATCCTCAGGAACAAGTCAGTTTTTCACTTCCGTGAAAATCACAACTCTACATTGTGAGTGGCTATTAGAGTGAGGCAATTAATAGTGGGGTTTATATTAGCCAAAACTTGGGGAGGTTCGAGACTAGAAATTTTAACCCGCTGTGTCCTCATGAGCCAGTGTCAAATTTCAAAACAATAGACCACTTTCACAGCTCTTCACTGTGAATCATTATTCTAGGAAAGGAACTAATTGCGTGGGGTTTATATTCGCGATATAACTTCTAATTCAGTTCCGAATGTCGTGGCTGTTTTTGAACTGTTTAAAACCCATAACAAGCGTCCACTTCCATTCACCAAATATCACCAGAGAAACAGGCATTTTTGACTTTTATGCTCAGAGAAGGGAAGAAGGGACAATGCTACTTATGCATCCAAACAAATTTGGTGCCAAATAAAAGATAATTATGTTTAATATAAATTGAGGTAAGAGTCTAGGTGTCTATGGGCAATGTAAAAATGCATCATGAATAACTAGAAAACACATAGTACAAAAGCTCCTGCATGAGACCATCATCATTGTTGTTAACAAGAAATCTTCACCTATGTTGTTACCAGCAACCGTGTTTCCTCAGATCCTAATATAGGAGTCTTCAGATAATTAAGTTCATGAGACATGGAGGAAGGAGGACAGTGGAAGGAGGAAGGAGGACAGTGGAAGGAGGAAGGAGGAAGGAGGAAGGAAGAAAGAGGAAGGAGGAAGGAGGAAGGAGGGAGGAAGGAGGAAGGAGGAAGGACAAAGGAGGAAGGAGGAAGGAGGAAGGAGGAAGGACAAAGGAGGAAGGAGGAAGGGAGAAGGAGGAAGAGGGAAGGACGGAGTGGGAGAAAGGATGAAGAGGGAAGGACGAGGTAGGAGGAAGGGACAAGAAGTGAAAGTCTTATTTGATTTTAGTGAAAATATTTACCACAAGTTCATAACAAGTGATACACTGCAACCAGTTCCATGAACAGCATTCTGGGTGCTGTGTTTGAAAGAAAAAAACTGAAAAAAAATGTAGCGACAAAGTCTCAAAGAAAACGATAACAAGCAGTGGAAAGAAATAGACCTGCAGTTTGATAAAACCAATTTAGTGTGATAAGATGGATTTAGTGAGAAAAAAGAAATTGGTTACGGAGACTCTACCACATCTATCACAAGGTGCAAAGTTCCACAAAATTGGCTCACAGTTGTCAATCAACATGGTCCAACTGTAGTCATGCTTCAAATAGCAACAAAACTTTCATCAAAATGTTGTTAAACATGTCAATAGAAGAATAAAAATTCATCAAACATGATTGTTAAACAAGTCGATAAAAGAATGAAATATTCCTTAAACATGATTGTTAAACACGACAATGACAACAAAACAAGGACGTTAAAACAATACATAAATGCAATTTGCGATATCTTTGTCAGCTTGTACTAGTTTATGTTTTAGTATTCGTTTCTACACTATGTCATATTTCATCTTCTCTCATCTCCATTCTAAAGAGTTTGCCGATGGCCAAATGTAATTGGTTGAAACCTGCCAGTAATGAGCTTATACATTGGCATATTTCAGGCATGTGGTTTTGGTGCAAATTGTTCCGACACCACACAAGCAAGATAACCATTTATGTTAGTGTATTTTGATAAAACATCATAGGTGGAAATCCATAGTTTCTAGAGAGCACATTAATACTTCTAACCTAAATCTCAACCTCGACCCTTCGTTTGAAACTCTACTCCACATCCGACCTTACTACTAGCCATAATTTTAGGTCAGAGATATTGTGTACGTGATGTTCTAAAACTGATGAGATTCCAATTCGGTTAAATTTTCGAGATTAATTCTGTTCTAAAATCAAAGCCACGCTATCTTTGGTCTATGGAATGGCCTTTTGGCATGACTCTTGTGGCACTATAAAAGAACGATCATTCATTCTGATGATGACAAAAGCAAGAATGGGGGACAAACACTTCTGTGACACTGTAAGCGACTTTGAAAAGCCAGTGCATGAATTATTATGATACACTCCTCATCGCTATTAAAGTTAAACATTTTTCGCCCACTCAAAGTTAAAATTAAAAATCGAAGGTTGACGATGAAGTTAATGACATTTGAGTGTCTGAAAACCAACTAACTCTAATAGCGATAGGCAGTGAAGTGTTTTTAGCTAGTGTGACACTTACGAAAACCACCAAATACATAAGAAAATACTATGGACCTTAACAAAAACTTATGATGAAAGCTTAAAAGAGACGAAAACTTAAAAGAGCACTCACTGGTGACTCTTGTTTGGAAGACGAAGCTTTCAAGTCCGATTCCAATGCACATTTCTGCGCTGCAGAAGAACTGCTCCCTCTTTGGCTTGCGACGGATGTGACGTCTGTAGGGACGGCCGTACTAGGAGACGTAACGGCCGTACTCGTTGCAACGTTTCCTTCAGGACTTCGACTTTTTTTCAACGATGATGCATCTGAATCTGCGACATAACCTTCTCCTTTGCGAATTGGTTGGGAGGATCGTTGAGCTTGCCGATTAGAAGACTGAGAAGGTTGAGAAGAGGATGATGATGAAGATGGTGAAGAAATGAAAGAGCTCTTTCTTGAAGAAGAAGAAGAAGAAACAGCCATAATGATGGACTTGGAGGTCGAAATCCTTCGAGAGGAAGAGCATCGAGAAGAGTGAATAGGGTTCGGGTTCAGGTGAGGGTTTAGAGGCAGTCCCTCACGCCATTGCGAAAGTAGAAAAGTTAGGTCTTGGCGGAGGATATTGGCCATGGCTCTTTGAAGCTCAGTAAATGTGGAGAGAAAGTTTGGGAAAGAGAGAAAATGAGAGAGATAGAGAGAGGGAGGGGAGGAGAAAGAGTCTGGGGAGGAGAGAGAGAAAGACAAAATGGAGGGAAAGGGAGGTGTAGGAGAGAAAGGAATAAAGCTACTGAAAATTCATTTGCATTTCAGAAAATTTAAGATCAGTGTTGAAGAAGCAACTTCTAAAAAACAGCCTTTTCTTTTGAAGTTTAGGAAACGCTGAGAAAGAAACTGATCGGTTTGAGGTGTTCACTTTCAAAGCTTGAAGCCACAATATATGACAACTGTCACAAACTCAAAACAAATGACTGTCTTGACGATTCTGTTTATGAGTAACACATGACCCTTGCGTACTTTTGCCCCTAAGCACGAATGCATGGATCAGAAAGATCAAAAGATAGTATTTTGAAGATGTATATTCATACTGTAGTTATGGTAGTAACCATAAATGACGAGCAGTGTTGGCCTTCTGTAGGTTCAGGAGGATTCTCTGGCAGAAGGAACTCCCGGGTGCCAAAAATTCAAAAACAAGTATCCGACAGAGGAATTGCACGAAATGTTTGAGCAGAGACTTTGAACAAAAAATAGTAAAATACTATCGTCCAAATCTTTTTTAGATCGCACTAAATGAGGAAAAATCGTACAGAAATACCATCGTCCAAATTGTTCTAGCTCGTACTATATTGTACTAACTGTAGTAATTGGCCATGTATGGCACGAAATGTTTGATTTTGCTCCAATGAGCAAAAAAACGGTCGTCATAACATTTTTAGTACTGGAATTATTATTACTTCGTATTTATAACGCAGTACGATTTTAGTATTTTACGTACTTATTGTACTAGTTCCAGTGCGAAGTCTACCATAGATCGCAGTTACTAAGGTGATATATGTCGCTTGGACTACTTTATTGATAAAATACGAAAAGGAAAACATGAGAGTAAAGACTAGCCGTCCAAAAAAAATACTGGCGGCTAAAAAAAGGTTTTGTTTTTCGTCATTGGTGAATAATAACATAGGAAAACGTTACTGTAGCTGCCATAACGGAATTGCAGTCATTGGGTAATTATACTGTCGAATATTTTTCCTTTTCGAGGGTAAATCGTACATTAAGTACAGCTATTGGGATAAATTTACGTACTGTCTGCCTAAAACTGTACGACATACTCTCAACATTAGGGCAAATTTCTTGTAATTACACTATCAGCGATGCAGATTTGCGTACATTCCTGTCCGAACTACAGTTACAGCATGTAAACAGTAAACTACAAACGAACAGTAAATTCGTAGTTTGAAAAATCACGAACCTTAATCTCGAACACTACACCGCGAATCGTAATTAGAGTTATGTACGCTAATTCCGTCACCCCAAATTTTGACTCTATCATCATAAATAGAGTACACCGCGAATCGTAATTAGAGTAAATTACTCTAATTCGGTCGCTAGAAATTTCGACTCTATCACATGAAATAGAGTAAACGATTCTAATTTTTTCATTATTCTATTTAAGGTAAAGTTTAATTAGCGTTTTCAATTCTATTATAAGTTCGTTTTAAATAGTGTGGAATGCGGACGACCTCCGACCGTGCAAAATTGTACTTTATTAAGTAGAAAGTACAAATAATGATTTAATACAGGACGCTATCATGTAACTGCGTTTTAACAAACCGCGTAGTGGAAACGTCTTAGTGACGATAAACTGTACGTTTTGCCAAATTCTGTACGAATGCCTTATTTACAGTAGAGGATACTAGCGTGCCAAATTAGAGTACTTAAATAAATTAGAGTAAACTTCATAGTTGAAAAAGCTCTATCACATAAATTAGCATTAATTACTCTAATTGTTTTTTTTAGTTTTTGTACTCTAATTTTTTCATTACTCTAATTACGATTCGCGGTGTACATTATTCTAAACTATTCTTTACATTATTTAAGGTACTTTTTGAATGAGCGTTAATAACTCTAATACAGTGTCGTTTTAAATAGTGTGGCGTCTGGTCCGTGTCTGACCGTGCAAAATTGTACTTATTAAGTAAAAAAGTATAAAGAATGATTTAATACAAGCTGCTATCATAACTTCGTTTTAACAAACCGCTTAGTGCAAACGTCATAATGACGTGAAAATGTACGTTTTGTCATATTTTGTTCGTGTACCTAATTTAAAGTACATATATTCAGCGCCCAAATTTACGCCCAAATTAGAGTTATTAATAAATTATAGCAAAATTTTATTTTGAAAAGGGGTTGATTACCCAGAATAGAATTGATAACTCTAATTATTTCTTTACTCTCATTACTATTCGCGGTGTACATTACAATATCGTACTTTTTTGTGTAGTTCGTAGCTTTTGTGTCTTACCTTAGTATAGAACTTTGGTCCAAAGTGGCAAAGACACCTGTGATTATGCTATTATGATTTAGTACGTACCATGCCATATGTTTTAGTATGTATTACCGTTGGTAATTCTCAAAACTCCATTAACCATTTTGTTATATTGAAAAGTGTCCATCCCACTTCTCTTGTGAAATGCATGTGATGCCGGATCAACGGTCCACGAGGTCGGTCACCAATGATCTAAAAGCATGCGGCAATATATTTTATCATCACTATCGTTATTAGCGTTAATGTTTATTAGTGTTTATGCGGAATTAGAATATACAATACTACTGTAGTTTGTTTAGTGCAAGGAGACGTGGCCGATTGCAATCAACTCCTTTATTACATATGCAGTCAACTCCCTCATGAATTAGGGTGCGTCTCTATGTACTTCAAACTTAGAGATTTTTTTTTGTTTTTTAGCGCAGATCCAGCGGACCCGCATTTCGGGTGTCCCTATGTGTACCAAACGAAATTGACACTTAAAGGCGTGACGATTGTATACGTCGACAATGCCAGTGACGGCTGTCAACGTCGAAAAACTGTGATGACGCACGTTATTTTTCGTAACTACTTGTGACGTCGCGTGATTTTTTGTGACATTTGTAGACCTCCAGCCTGTGTCGTTGCGTTTTTGCCTTAGCATCTATTGTCAGCTCGACGTGAAATGGCATCGGAACCTTGAGACTCCTGCAAAAAAAAAATCCGTACCGGGTGGAAGCGGACTAAACAAAACAAAACGCGTACTTCTATTTGTCGTATTAAACAAAAACGGACAAAACATACCGAATCGTGTACACTTCCACGTCGCTTGAAATCGTTTGAAGATTTTCAAACAATACGGCACGCGCGAATATATGTTCCTTCTTGTTTATAGAAAATCCCTAATTTTAAAACACATCGCGCATGTGTTTTAAACATAAGGTTGAAGATGACGTTTTTTGTCGTCGAAGTGGGTCGAAAAACACAAGACGACAACATGTAGTACACCTTAAAATCGATGATGACGCAAAATATACTTCTCTTTTTCTCTCTTTTTTTGTACGGTTGAAACTTACGCGGTACAGCTCTGAGTTTTACAGGAAAACGAAAGAAAAAACCCTTACTTAAGCACACAAAAACGCACTCTTACTAACAATATTTTATGATTTCTGCCTAGAAAAATTAGCAGCTGAGTTACTGTTATTACTACAGTACAGTACATCGTGAATTGCTATTAGCGTCAATGTTTTCTTCGTCACTTAAAACATATTTTCTCCGTATACACATATCGTATTTTGGATATGATGGTTGAGATTGAAAGGTAGCTTTCTCAACTTCCGATTGGCTATTTCAAATTGAAAAATTGACAATTGTGTACGGAGAAAATATGGTATTAAGTGACGAGAAAACTATAATCACTGTGTACTATACAGTATAGTAAATAAATAATGTAGTATTGGTATCGGTAAATTTCCCATCGCGATAAACTACAGTACTATAGTGTAATGTACAGTACACCGCGAATTCTAATTAGAGTAAATTACTATAATTCGGTCGCTAAAAATTTTGACTCTATCACATCAAATAGAGTAATCGATTCTACTTTTTTCATTATTATGATTTATGTGAGGTTTAATTAGCGTTAAAAAATATTATATAGGTTTTTTTTAAATAGTGTGGAGTACGGACGACGTCTGACCGTGCAAAATTGTACTTTTATAAGTAAAAAGGTACAAACAATGATTTAATAGAATCGCGCTTGCACGTGAAATCGCACTAAACAAAAAAAAATCACATCGAAAAAAAATCGTTCGTATAACTCTCGTCCGTCGACAGCATCGTCGTCAGTGTGAACATTAACTAACATTCAATGCGCCAAATATTATTAGCAGCATAATGACGTCAATACTATACCGAGCTGACACATTTTGTACGCCTACGTAATTTAGTGTTCATAATTATCGCGCACATAATTATCGCCGACATAACCCAATATAAAATAACTAAATAAATTAGAGTAAACTGCATAGTTGAAAAAGCTCTATCACATAAATTAGCGTCAATTACTCTAATTGTTTTTTTTGGTTTTTTACTCTAGTTTTTTCATTACTCTAATTACGATTCGCGGTGTACTGATTAGTACAATCCACTCTAGTAATTAACACCGATAGACAGTGTTAAGGGCACGGTAATATCGTTTCGTTTCACGACCCTGGCTTCTCAAGTGAGAAAAGCGACGTGAATTAGTGTTTGTTAGGTTTATTTATGTTTAGTACAGCTGTGTATTTATCAACTGTACCCACCTCATTATGTGACATTATGAATCAACTCACATCGTTAAGGTTTGTCGGACCTTTCCTTCTCTTGAATTTCAGGAGGGGGCATGATAAATTAAAAAGCACGATGGTAACCCATCTGAGTCCGGGGGTACAAAAGGGGTGTCATGGCCAAAACTGAAAAACTACAATAAAAAACAAATAGAGCGATGGGAACACAAAAAAAGGATACTTTTCTGAGATTTCCCTCTTTTCAAAGGTTAAAACAGAAAGTTGAGCCAAAGCTAACCCAAAACCAAAGCTAAACAGAAAGCTATGTGGTCATCACACATGATAATCATCTACTAGGACACAGAAATGCAATTCATGTTTATATATTGCAAGAAAGAAAGGTTCAAGTAGGAGACAAATTGGCTGGCATCTTCGGAACAGACTCGTAGTTGGGCTGAAAGACGTTTACCGAACGGAGAGTTAATTGGACGTGTGAAGTAAGCCTTATACTATTCACCACCAAACACACAAATTTGGAAAATATGGTATGTTTTGTGGACGAGTGTGAATTAATAGCTGAAGACAGTAAAAGCAAAAGCTTGGGTTGAATTACACTTTCAACCATCAAGGGGAAGGGTGGTATTTGCCAAACGAGCCTTTGGTTATGCTGTTCGTGCTATTTTTCTTGCTATTCTGACTCCTATTCAGTAGAAAAGTAATGAAATCCAAGAGAAAAGAAAATCAGCAGAATAGAATGAATGTTAATAAAACTGTCGATACAGTCATGATCTGGAAGCTAAACCCATACGAATTGTATGTACATCTGGAACTAAAAACTGCATAGCATCGTATACTGAAATCCCTGCTAATACAGCTCCACTAGGAGGTTATTAAACGAAACCAATATCGAATCCAATGGGGGCGTACAGATCATTAAGAATTGCATTAACATAAAAACAGCTGTTAATAAAGATAAGACAAATGCGAAACAGCTCAAATCATATGTTTAAGTATATGTATATGTATATAAAAGTCATAAATTAATGCTCATACAAATTGTCTCCAAAACAGGCAAATGTGGTTTATACAAGATTTATGAACTTTTTTACTTGTCCAGGCAAGGCCAAAAACCTACACTAACAGAATATCAAATGAATAGAATTTGAATCAGATCGCAGCATGTTCTTAATAAATATCGGACAAAAACAAGAGGAACATTCATTGTTCCATAACTGCAATAAATCCTCCAAGGAGAATCGAGCCCAATCATTTGAAATAAATAACACTCGGTTGCTAAGAATCAAATCTTGGAGAACCAAATCTTCAAGCTAAAATGATAGTCTCCATAGGTGCATCAAGTACAATCAATGGAACACAGCAATTACATCCACTAAAAAAGTATAGCAACCCTAGAAGACAAGAATAACGATAACGATAAAGATTCCTCGGTCAAACAAACTGTTAAAATGAAACCAGAATGATAATGGCACCTCGTCATTTGAGGAAAAAAAAAATCTTTTAATATCCAACCGAAATATACAAAAACGATGGATCTTACTAATCGGCAAACTCATGGAAAACTTCATTTTCCTCTTCGCACTATTTCCACCTCCACCCTTGCCTTCAAAACCGATAAAATAACACTAAACAAACCTAACCCGTTCCTTTAATACCAGCGTATAAACATAAAAAAACCTTCCGTATCCCTCTAATTCTCCCTTCCTGCACTCTTTTCATTACAACTCTGGAGATTAACTATCATCTTACATATACCATCACAAAAAAACCTCCCATATCCCTCTGTCGTACCTCCTTATCCCTCTCTCTTCCCTCCATTCTTTTTGTTATAACTCTCCAGCAGGAAGTTCAGCCAGTCTTGCAGCGGAACCGAGGACGCGATCCATGTCATAACGGACCTCAATATTCCGTATGCTGTAACCGACCACCATGAGCCAATAGAGAAGCTTGGCGAGTTCTGCGGCTGTAGTGTCGGATGAGGCCGTCTGCAGAATAGAGTGGAAGGTGAGATAAACATGGGAGGGAAAGAGAGAGAGAGAGAGAGAGAGAGAGAGAGAGAGAGAGAGAGAGAGAGAGAGAATGAATGAATATAACAGAAGAGAAAAGGGGACAGAAAGAAAACACAACAGAACAGAACGGAAACGAAATATAACAGAACAGAACATACCTGAAGAATCTGTGTCATTTCTGAATACTAAAAAATGCTGTCAAAAAAAACATATCATTTCCTCACCTTTAGTTCCAATGCATCAGTCACTCCCAGTAGTCTCTGAATGAAGGTGTTCATCGCTTCCAACGCATCCTCTCCAGCACTGGCTGTCAGTTCCTGTGAACACACTAAATATGGTTTCAATCAGCTCAACTGGTAACTTAAAATTGTTGTATATCATCTGTAATTACAGCCAATGGTAAAGCAAGCTTAAGTTCTCAGAACTTAACATGTCAGCTAAATTCTTCATTCGCTTCACAGTACCAAATGTCCCCCAGAAAAAAAGACATGAGATTAACGAAACAGGAAGTTGGCGGGAAAAAGACAGGAGAGAGAAGAGAGGGAGAGAGAGAGGGAGAGAGAGAGAGGGAGAGAGAGGGAGAGAGAGGGAGAGAGAGGGAGAGAGAGGGAGAGAGAGAGAGAGTTATTGCAGGAACTTCCAAAAGACAGGTCTACGCTTTAAATCTAACTCTGAAGTCCCCGGAGAAAAACAGTTCCCACCTGAAGATTTTGCGGTTGTAGAGTCTTCAGATACTCCAAAAGAGGATTTCGTCCGTGAGCCAGCTTCCTGGAAGCTTCCAGCTGTGTCTGTAGCTCATCTATTTCAGCTTCTAGCACTTCAATGTAAGAAGCAGCATCTATAGCCTCTGGACCACTCAGCTTGTGCCACCTCAGCACCTCTCCCTGGACTCGACTCGTCTGTACTCCCCTTTCGTACTCAGAGTCTGTCTGCAAAATTTTAAATCCCAGTTAACACCGATCTCTATTCCGAGAGAGAAGAGAAGAGAGAGAGAGAGAGAGAGAGAGAGAGAGAGAGAGAGACCTACAAGGGATATTTTAGCAAAAGACCGTATGAGAAAGATATCCAACCATATTAAAATTCAAATTTTATTCACATTAGTCGTACTGCACTTTACTTAAAACATGTGATATAACATGTAATAGATGTAATGTAGCCTCATCTTAATCAGTGAAATTCAGAACTAAAATGTATGATGCGACGACACTTTAGGAAGGTTAATTTACAAGATCGCGTTTAAACAATGACTTTCATGACCAGAATTCAAATGTACAATACGACCTGGTGTTTTTTAATGTCATCAACTTTAGAAATATGACTTTAATGACCAGAACAATACTGCCATGTGGCAATCTCTAAGCACCCCACGTTGCAGAGTCTGAGAGGCTCTCACTCTGCCAGGCATTCAGGGGTCCTACTGGGAGAGAGGAGGAAGAGGCTGAGAGGTCCATGGAATGCTGTAGCTCCAAACGGAACTGAGCATTACGGAACATGTACCCCGTCATCATGACACTGTACATCAACTGGGCCAGATTCTCTCCCACCTGTGAAGACAATCGATAAAGCCAATGAAAGAATGACACATAGCATTTGATTTTTACTAGGAAGATGAATCAAGGGAATCGTTCATGATCTGGCTTTGTGTTTCTTTTTTTTTCTCTCTCTTTTGTTCACTTCACTTCATTTTTGTTCAAGCCGAATAAGCAACATTAAAAAAACATTAAAAAGAGACATGTCTCCAGCTCTTTTCATTTTCCCTCTTTTTTATTTCTCAACTCGCTTTTCAATTACCTGCATAATCTTGAATGAATTTTGGTTCATCTCTCTTTTTCCCTCCCTCTTTCCCCTATCACCTCTCTCCAACACAATTTTCCCTCTTACACTCTTCCACCTCGCTCCCTCTTATCTCCCTCTCCCTCCCTCCCTTCCCCTCCCACTCTTTTTGGCAACATTTCTCACCGTTGTTATGGTGACCTCGAAAAATTGCGGCGGCAATGTCCCCAGCATGTTTGTGACAGTTTGTCGCATGGCTTCCACCACCTACATCATTCACATCAAAAACTAGTTGAGCTACACCGTCCACCATGGATGATGAATATAGTGGGTTTCACAATTTGATATACATCACATTAATTTTTTGTGCGAAAAAAGTCGTTTAGACACTTTGTGCTCCACACATTAAATTTCAAAATTGCCAGATGTACACCACCATCGTTATTAGTGTTAATACACTAATTCTGTCGCGACTTTTTTTGGACAAAAATCACAAAATAGAGTTAACAACATTATTTAAGGAAGTGGATCAAAATCCGCCACGTCACCTTGCACTAAATTAGTATTATTAATTATAGTTTCGCATTTACACTAATTTTTCGTTAACACTAATAACAATGAGCGGTGTAGTGTCCAGGAACATTGGACTTAAGAAGCCACGTTGGAAAACACTAAGTGGCTAGATTGAGAGTAATATCCCCCAAAAAAGAGAGTTATTTGTCCTCTGATTTTCCATTTATACTCAAGATGTATTTACGATGTCACACCACATTTTCACCACTATTATTGTAAATGTGAAAACAGTGCCGGTTCAGACTACACCGTGAATCAATATTAGCATTATAAAATAATTAGGGTTAAAAAAAAAATAGGGTTAAAAAACAATTAGCGTTATTAACGCTAATTGGGAATTTGGGAATTTTCAAGGAAATCATTGACTCTAATTGGGAATTTGGGGTTTTCCAAAATAGAATTAATAATTCTATTTGAGAATTTTGGTCAAAATTTGGGGGCGCCGAAATAGCGTTATGAACGCTAATAGCGATTCACGGTGTACTCAATATCAGGTGAGACGTGTGCACAAAGTATACACACTAAATCATGTGCATTCATCACATCTAAATACTGCTCTACACTACACCGTTGATCGTTATTAGAGTTAGCGAAGTATTAGTGTTCACACTTTAACAGAAGTAACAACGCTGAACTGTGTATTGCAACGTGGCTCATTTTGGGCCACTTAACTAATAACAACACTCATTTATGATTTTGGATCAAAAAAATACCCACTCGAATCATATTGAATAACTCTAATTATGCGGTTAATGCTATTCTGCGTGTTACCAGGGTTTAGCAATTACTATTACTATAGTTACCATATAAAATGTACTTGTTGAGCACAACATATAATGGACAAAGTGTTTCAAACAAGAATCACACAATGCAATCTGTGAAACATACTAAAAAAAGTGCAAAGATCTTTCTCAAGCATTAGGAATTCGACCATAAACCACACTGGATGATGACGAAACACTCATAAAATTGGTGGTAATGATAGGAATTGGTATCCATCTAGAATTTATTTTTATTTCTATCGGGGTTTATGAATGGATTGTACAAATAAAATCATTGAATGGTTATCCATAATAGTTAACAAAGGCGAAAGAGAGGGAGAGGGAAAGGGAGATGGAAAGGGAGAGGGAAAGGGAGAGGGAAAGGGAGAGGGAGAAGGAGAGAAAGAGGGAGAGGAGAAGAAAGAGGGAAAAAATTAACCTGATCAGGCGCCCTCTTAAGGAACTTTTCCATGAACTCCGGCTGCACACTGAGCACATACTCCATAAGAATCTCGCGACGTGATGATGTCTTCTGCTTCCTCTCCCCCCCCTAACACGTGTCAGATGAGGGAAAGACAGAAGGGAAGGAGAAAAGAAAGGAGGAAAAAAAATGAAAGGTCCTGAGAGGGAGAGAAGGAGAAAGGGAGACAGAGACAAAGACAGAGACCTTGTGCCCATCTTCAGCCCTTCCTCCTTCTCCTCCTCCCCCTGTCGCTCCATCTGCCACTGCTGCTTTAGTAACGCGTGTCCCTCCTGTTCTCCTCCGTGGCTGCATTTTCCCTGTCTCTCTCACATCTGTCCTGAGGACAAAGGGGAGAGCAGTTTTCCTGAGACTATGATAGTCATGGCTGTGAAAAGCAGATTGGATGGAGACGCTCTGACTGATACTTTTGAGGATAACAGTTGCCATGCCTGAGAGCAGGTGATAATTAGGGTTGATAATAGGGTTATTATTAGGTTAGGGTTAGGTTTAGTATCAGAATAAGTCTGCCTAATTGGTCAGCGTAATAATAATAATACTGGCAGTAATAAGAATGTGCGCAGGAAATGGTGTAAAGACATAAATTTGAAGGTTAAAACCAAAGTTTTACAAGAAAGGTTCAGAGTGACTTAGGGTTAGGGTTTGTGGAAAAATTAAGATTAGAAATATAGTAGATTCTGATAAAGACTGTAACGAGAATCAGGGCTCAGGGTGAGATGAAAACAAGAGACAGCCATGAAGGTAGACACGCCACCGTCATTCACTCGCAGCAAGAAGGGGAAGCCACATTGTCACACGTGGCGAGCTTATAAACATGGCACTTCGCCTGATTGCGATTGAGGATACGAGTCATGGAAACTTGTCCTCCGCATGGGTAAGTATGTATCGCTATTAGTGTTAATGTTTTTTTACTCTTAAAACATCTTTTCTCCGTACACACTTGTCCGATTGTGGATCTGACGGTTGCGATTGAAAGGTAAGATTCTTAGCTTCCGATCGGCGGTCTCGAATTGAAAATCGGGCAAATATGTACGGAGAAAAGATGTTTTAACTGGCAATAAAAATGTTAACACTAATAGCGATACACACGGTGTACCATACAAAGCTAATGAACAAAATGTGCGGAAATTCAGTGCGTAGTCCGAAAATCGTGCAGAGAAAAGCCGCACTCAATGTCCACACTTTTTGAGTTTTTGTTCGTTGGATATAAAACTGTACAGTACAGAATGTCTACTATTCGTACTTTTCCATTTGTACATAACTGTTGTCTCCGAATGTACAGTAGTGGGATACGGAGCGTAATGTTCGAACAGCCTCAGTATAGTTCTATAATTTACTTTAATGAACTGCGAAAAATGCTCGTCGTACAAAGAAGGGATGCATTTCGACTTCCGGTCTTCGGACCGGCACACGTGCGACAAGCTGGCGCTGGATGGTCGGTGCAAGGACCGTGATGACGTGGAAAAATCTGGTATCAATCGATCTACAAATCAGCGAATCTACGACCGTGTTTGATTTCAATTTGTCTTTATGTCCCAGTAATTGACAATATCTGACCTCCCTTGACGACCCCTAACTGACATCAGGACCAGTTTTGAATGTATCTTGACCTGTTCTGACCCGTCCTTTTCTGATTTTGACCTAACTTGACCTACCTTGACCTATCTTGACCTATCTTGTCGTATCTTGTCCACAGTACGGCATCTTGGCTCAATATTGTACAACATCCCAACCTTCGTCCAAAATCGTAATCTGAATGCGGGCTGTAATCTGATTGCGGGACTTTTAGGGTTAGGTCTACTTGACCTAATTTTACTGCATTTTTTATTTTTTTCCTACATCCTTGTTTTCCCTACGTGTTTTAAGAATCCTGACGTTCTTTTCCTAGCACTAGTAAATCAATGCCCGTTACACGCGCATGGACCGTGTCCTGTTCATGATAATGTCTAAGTACTATTGTACGGTTCGTATGTACGGTTCTAGACGTGTACTTTTCCTAGTATATTAACTCTGTAATCAACTAATCATAGCCTCGGGTTAAGAACTAAAGCACTCTGAACCCTTAGAACTAAAAAACGAAACCCTAGGTTTAGAGCCCTTATGTAAAATCTCAGTTTAACGTTTTTTTTCTCGAGCGTTTTTTTTACTCGAGCGTTTTTTTACTCGAGAGTTTTTTTTCTCGAGCGTTTTTTTTTCTTGAGCGTTTTTTTTTTTTCGAGCTTTCGTCTTCGAATTTCCTCTTTCGAACCCTAATCATTATTGAACCATTAGTTTTGTAAACCTAAATGCCGAACCAAAGGTTACACCATTTTCTAAGGTCAGAAACAGAAACCCTAGAATGCCCTAAAATTCTGAAAGAGACACGGAGAGACTGAAACCCTAATTTCTGAAAAGTGCAGCAATGGCAGCCAATTTCTGGACCTCTTCGCATAGGTATAACCTACTTTCTTCCCTGTTTTCTTTGTTTTTTTTTTTTTTTAGGGTTATGTTAGGGTTTTTTTTTAGGGTTTTTTAAGGTCTACTTGTTTTTTTTTGTTTGAATTTTTTTGGTTCTTTATTTTTCTTTGACTCCAAATTCTTTCCACTTTTTAGACACAAAAAATATATGGATTCAAGATTTTTTTAAGAAATTATTTGGAGGAAATCTTTCAAGGAAATTTTGGAAGGAAAAAAAATCATAGGTCTCATTACTCTTCCTGGTCTTCCTGGTTATCTGCTTTTTTGCTTCTTTTTTTTTAACATCAAATTACTGCGCATATCAGTCCAAAACAGTCCTTTGTAGGTCGAAAGAGAAACAATTTTCAGTTTGTGAGTCTCGAGAGTCCACTAAAGGCTGTTTTTTTAGTGTACCAAAAATAGTGATCCAACAAAAAAATACGACAGATAACATAGAAATCCTACAAAAGTGGAACCTTCAATTCTTTTTCTTCCTTTCTCTCTCTCTCTTCTCTTCTCTCTCTCTTCTCTTCTCTCTCTCTCTTCTCTCTCTCTCTCTCTTTTCCTCTCTCCCTCTTCCCCTCCTCTCCTCATCCCTCCCTCCCCCTCTCCCTTCCCTCCCTCCCCCTCTCCCCTCCCTCCCTCTCCTCTCCCTTTTACCAGCAAAAAACTCCTTGATGTGGAAGACATCGCAAAAGTTTTGCCGGCTGACCGAGAGCTCGGGTTGACGGTGGAAGACACCAAAATTTTAAAAAACCATTGCGCTTTAAGTAAGTTTTAATATTGCCCTTTTTGTTTCGGTTTCTCCCTCGATTGTTTCTCTTTTTTTTTGTTACTTGATTAGAGGGATAAAAAAAAAACGTGAAGGAAGGAGAGAAGGAAAAGAAATGAAGGCCCCTCCCCCTCCCTCTCTCTCTC
>JBBHKE010002693.1:158109-197850 GCA_037447655.1 Zygnema cylindricum | reverse complement strand
TCTCTCTCTCTCTCTCTCTCTCTCTCTCTCTCTCTCTCTCTCTCTCTCTCTCTCTCTCTCTCTCTCTCTCTCTCGCTCTCTCTCTCTCTCTCTCTCTCTCTCTCGCTCTCTCTCTCTCTCTCGCAGCGAATGGGTGATCTACCCGTAAATAACCAACCCCCCTCTTTTACGATTGATCGGACGGTGCGGAAGCCATATGTGCATTGTGACGGATAGCCCTTAGTTAGCTTTAAAAGTTAACGTACTCGCGAGTACTTTTCCTTCTCAAACAAAACAGCCGATTAATAGAATTTTGTTATTCACTGCAAGAAAGAGTTTGCCGTTAAGTGCCGTATCGCCGGTGTGTGTCTACGTGATTCGTGGCAAACGTGACTCCTACCGTACGTCGTTTTCTACCCTTTTCTACATTAACTTCTGTTTGGAATTCTGCCCACTGTTTCAAAACTTTATGCATGAGGCCGACTGGCTAGTCCACGCGAGTTGTCGGGTAGCTTAACGAAGTGTACTTTCTAGTCTACAGAAACGTTTGACAGAGCGCGTCCTTTGTGTAAAGAGGTCTTAAGACGACTTCAGGTACGGAAACATAAAAGGAATTTACTGCATCATTTCCGAAGGCGTCATGATCACTTTTTGACCATAGTCGCATATTGGTGATATCGCGATATCCACATCAGTATACTGCGATTATCGGCATACTGATAAATGCAAGTTTAATACACCATGTATCGCGATGCGTTAATGTTTTTTTCGTCTCTTTATAACATCTTTTCTCCTTACACACCTGTCCGATTTTGGATCTGACGGTTGCGATTGAAAGGTAAAATACTCAGCTTTCGATTGGCGGTCTCAAATTGGATATCCAACAAGTGTGTACGGAGTAAATATGTTTTAAGTGGCGAAAAAATATTTACCCTAATAGTGATGATACACGGTTTACTGAATATAGACACGACAGAACTGTGTATATCGGTTAACGCGAAATATCAAATATGAATGCAAAGTTGCAAACACAGTTTGGCGTCGACATTGTATTTGTCGTTCCTTCATGATGAGCCGTTGACTCTCGACCCTTGACCAGGCCATGGCGGACCGCCGGAACCATATAGCTCAAAGACAGGACAGGTCATCCGTACAGTCTACGTGTCATAACCAATATTCTTGTCCCTATTGTGCCTTCTCTTTCTTTCATATTTCCGCTATATCTCTCTGATTAACCCTCATAACCCAGTAGCCATCGTTAACAACAACAAAAGCATTAAAGTAGTACATTGTCTCTTCCCTCCCATGAACCTTCTCAATTGTGCCACGTGTCATTTTGTAACTTCAACTGCCTAAGCTTATTCTTCCTAAAGCCATGTCAGAGCCTCAACCGGGCTCTTCGTCACCTCTGAGTTCCTCCGTCGCGTCGCAGAGCACGCTTCAAGGCGGTCCTGAGAGCTATGGCTATCCTGCCTTGAAGCTAATGTCCAGTAGCGGAAGCTTCGAGAAACGGTTGGCGGAGAGAACGGCTCGCTTCAAGACTGTGCCGCACATTGCAACGCCGCAGGCTCGAACCGGGTGTCTCCAAATTGCCGGAGGACTTTCTCCAGCCGCACTGCTGGATTCTCCTGTATTGCTTTCTACGAATCAGGTGAGTACTTTAGGTGTAGCTCAGGTGTATCAATCTCGATGTTTTTACGTGTTTCTGTAGAAAAAGGTCCTCCCTCTCCCTTTCCTTCTCCCTCTCCCTCTCCCCCCCTCTCCCTCCTTCCCCTCTCCTCCTCTTTCTCTCTCTCCCCTTCCTCGGGCCCTCCTTACACATTTCAGACCTCCGTCGTTTATCCTTTTAGTGCTTCGGTAAACATGTTGATTTAATCTTAAGAGCCGTGATAGTTCCTCGCTTTTGCTTCCTCGGATTAGGTTAGGCTTTGTTCGACTGATTCGAGTGCTCGTAACATAGCTGCAAATCCTGTAAGGATGTGCATTGCGGTGTTTGTTTGATTCCGTTAAGTTTTGTGATGTGTAGTTTCTCCTTCTTTATCATTTTATTATATGTGTTGCAGGCGGAGCCGTCTCCTACTACCGGAACCTTTCCTTTGCCCCCCTTTTTTCACGGGGGAGGAACAAGAGTGGCATCTTCAGATTTATCAAGAGATAGAACCACAGAAGATAATGCACAGTCAAACTTTGTGTTTAAGCCTTTTCCCACAAATCCTCAGCGGATGGAAACGCGTACCTCACCCCTTTCTGGACTGGTAAGAGACTCTTAGCATTTTCCACACTATGATGTTTTTGTTCCCTTTTTATGCTGTGCTGTATGGCTAACCCTTCTACTAGTTTAACTTGTAAAAATCCTGGCCAAGTTCAGTCATTCAGTTGCATCATTTGTTGAAATGTGAGTGAGGCTCTGACTGTATTTCTAATTTTGAACTTCTTTTGCTTTTTTTTTTGGAGTTGAAGAGGGAAAATGGCGTAGCCATATACACATGCCCGTCATTTTGCCATTGGACTGCTGAAATAAGTCTCTGTTTCCTGTCTCTCTTCATCTCTTTCTGCTTGTAGCCAATCGGGGGTCAGCTTATATCCCTCGGATTGCCTATTGTACCTGGACCTGGAGATGGAGGTCTTTATGACTCTCAACAGAGCACGACACCTGAAGACGATGGTCGCTCAACTCCTCCGCTAATTGAGAAGCCGGCCGAGGATGGATATAATTGGAGGAAGTATGGTCAGAAGCAGGTGAAGGGCAGTGAATACCCTCGCAGTTACTACAAATGCACCCACCCTGGTTGCCCTGTGAAGAAGAAGGTAGAGCGCTCAGAGGATGGACAGGTGACTCAGAGAGTCTACAAGGGCAAGCACAACCATCCCAAGCCCATGCCTTCTCGTAGAGTGTCAGTGCTACACACGACATTGGGACTTGACAATCCCGAGATAGGTTTGGCGTTAGCAAATGGTCAACAAGAGGGCATTCAACAAGACGGTTCAGATGATCGACTACGCGGGTCTGGCTGGGCCGGTACGGCCAGTGGGAGTGTGAATGAGTGCACCGACCTCTCAATCGTCCCTGCTTCGGGATCTCATGAACCTAGTCAGGCAGGGAAGCAGAAAGGGTGGAATGGTGACCAAGTTTCGGACAGCAGTGAGGATGTGGGAGAAGACGATGGTCCAGGATCTAGACCTGGGGCAGACGATGACCCACAGGAGGCAGACAACAAGAGGAGGTAGACCCCTGCAATTGCTTCACCTGTAGTTAACCGGCTTATTCTGTTGTAACTATTTATTCACAGTCGTTGTTAAGTGTAAGTAAACTAAAGAATGTTTCTTCACCGATGGGCCCTTCGTTTGCCCCAGCTATTGAGCATGCAATCAGGCTCTGAGATCAATACTGGAGCTATGGTTGGAGGGAAGCGTGCCCCTGAGTCAGACCAAGTTTCTTTTTACTGATGCTAGAAAAAGTTTGAGATGGTTGAGTTAGGAAAACTTTAAGATGGTCGATAGTCATGTGTTGTGGCACTTAATGATGATGGGTTCTGTTTAAACAGGAAATTGGAAAAGCGAGATGCTATTGCAGCCCCGGGAAATGGCCAAAAACCGACACGTGAACCACGGCTAGTTATTCAGGCCACAAGCGAGGTGGAGATTTTGGATGACGGGTATCGATGGAGAAAGTATGGGCAGAAGGTTGTGAAGGGAAACCCGCATCCCAGGTACGTCTCAAGTTTCACTCATGGTCGCCTTGGGCTCTCAATTAGTAAAAACCTTGGTTGACAGCATTCAGAAAGCACGGGTTGCTCTTGAGTCGCTTAAGTAATGGACAAAGTGGGTGATTTTTCTGGATACTGGGCTATCCAAGTGTTTCTCCACAGTTTCCTGAAACAAGTTCGGAAGTGAACACTTTTTAAGTTTCTCTTTTGTGATTGTGGACTGTATTTGTTGGAGGGTTTTATTCAGCTCAGGTCCAGACAATTATCTTGTCTTCATTTTCTAAGGTATTCATCTTGCTCGCAGTGGCGCTCAGCCGTTCAGCCTCAGTTCAAATGTGCGAAAACAATTGAAACGACATGTCGCTACTCCATACTATACTCGTGTTATATCGTGAAATATTCGTATAGTTTTGGTAACAACATGTAGCATTTCCAATGTTTTTGCACATTTGAACCATGGTTCGGACTATGCACAATGCATGTGCTTGAAGATAAGGTTGATGCTCTGGAAACAGGATGATTATCCCTGTCTTTTCCTGATTACTGGCTGGTCTTAAGGGCTTTTCATCTTCAGCATATGTTGATGATGTATCAAACCATGTTATCTGCCATTGGACTGTTAAGTCTTTCATTCTAATCAAGCCAGGAGTTAGTGTATCAAACTATATCGATAAAGGCGAACAGTTTTTGTACTCATACACTTTGTGAACTAACATGGCCGAAAGCCATGTGGGGAATACTAGCATCAATGTAGATCCTTTGTATTTTTCTTTTGTCCAGAGTGGTGGAGTTCATGTTAGACGTTATTCATTGTACATTGAAGACTCTGGTTAATTATGAGCAATTTTTCCAAAAGGAAAGTTACTGGACAGATATTTGCATTTATAGATATATCTGGCATAGACAAGGAAAGCAGTACTGGTTTTCAGTTAATTATTTTGTCAGAAAGTTAAAGTTTAGTGTGCAGACAGCATGGTTTTCCTATTTGTTTGGGATTCCTTCAGCAGGTTCGAACGCTCAAAATGAGTACTCTGTTGAAGTTTGTGGTTTGGAAACTGTATGCTTTTTTATCAGTTTCGATGTTCCAATGGCTTTTTTTGACGAGAGAGCGAGGATGATCTTCTTGCCAACCGAATGAAATATATGTGCAGGAGTTACTACAAATGTACAAGTCCAAGCTGTCCTGTCCGTAAGCATGTTGAGAGGTCCTCCTTGGATCCAAAAGAGGTCATCACAACCTACGAGGGTAAACACAACCACGATGTACCGGCACTGAGGGCGAGGGACGATCAAAATAAGGAGGGAGCGAATGGAGGGACGTCGGGAACTCCTGGGAGTGGAGTCAGTACTTCGAACATTTGTGGTCCACAAATGCCCGCGTCTCTCGTTTCCGAAAACAACAACCACGACGAGGGAGATGGAGATCTGGGTGTGTACGGAAAGTTACTGGAAGGAAATGAAGGAGAAGAAGAAGCGGAATTGCAACCGAAGGAAGAGCCAATGATGACTCATCAGATGCAGATGGGGGGCAATTCTGGGTTAGAAGGGGAGGTTGAGGACCAGTTAGTTGTGGGAAGGCCGAGGCCTACGAGAGACTCAGCCTCGGCAGTTTTGTCTTATTCAAGTGCCTCTCCATCTTCGTGTAGTCAACCTGCATTGGTCTCCTCCGGAGTACTGTGAAGGATGGGACTGTTGGTTGACGACTTCTGGATAGTGGAAAGATGAACATTGTTGCTCTTGTATTGCTCGTAGGTTGTCAGTGGTTGGGAGGGGGATTGGGTTTCACCTTTTTTTTTCTGGTATTTGCAGCGTCTGTATAGTGGCTTAGGAAACATATTACTTGGTTCTAAAAGCTAAGGGAAGGACATATGTAACGAGGTCTTTTTGTGTATATCATATCGTGGTAGGGTCCCGGGGTTAAAAAATGCTTAAGTAAAGAGGATGCACAAGTGTAGCCTCAGTTTCCATGTAAAAGTGGGTCTTATGGCCTCCTCTCGAGGTTTCCATTAGGGCGCTGATAAGGGAATAAAGATGTTTGAAAAGATGTATACAAATTCAATGTCATGTAGGAAATTCTTGAAGACTGGTCAATAGATGTCTATTGCATACTATGGAGTTTAGGTGGTCGTATTGTAAAGCTTTGCCACTATATAGCCTTGGTGTCTTTGTAAACCGCCAAGACCGACTATCCTTCGGATTTTTTGCTCTTGTTAGTAACTCCTTTTATTTGCTACTATATTTGTTGACTCGCTCCATATCTTCTTTTTTAATGTAGTATACAGGTAGGAATGCCACGATTATGTCTGGGAAAGGCTGGTTAAGAGAGCGAGAGAGAGGGAGACAGAGAAAACCCAGTAAGTTTGCATGTGCCATGCATAACACAGCTCTCAAGGCATTCGGATGATAATTAGGTGTGGTCTCTGGGAAGTGTACTTATGAGGAAGTGTTTGTAAGAAAGGTGTTTTGAGAGGAAAGTCCCACTGTTTCTCATGGGGACAATGACGATGCTGAATATAGAAGTAATATTGTCAAAAAATGTTTTTGGTTTTGAATGGTTTTCTGTTAAACTCGCCAGGTTCTAAGGCAACATGCGAGGGCGCCGTCTCGTCTCTAGCAATGGGGGGAAACTCGTGAGGCTATCTGATGTAATGAAGGAACAGGAGTCCATGAAAATGCATGGACACTTTGTAGGGCTATGCAACATAGCTGTGCAATGGGCAAATGGTGGAGCAGTTTGCACTCGGCCCCAGTTTGGATTGGAGTGGAGCAGAACAACCAATTTTTTCAATTCTGTTTTTCAAATTTGTTTTACGGTTTTCTGATTCATTTTCATCAAATTGTAAAACTGTTTGCTTTATTGATTAAGCGTCCTAAGGTTTATAATAGCATGGTGAGGTTCACGCGACTTAAAGAGACACTTCGGTTTGGTTCGATCACCAAAATTAGTTCGAACTGGTGTGTGAACTTTCCGTAGTATGGTATACACATACACAAAGGTACGTATTTTGGGGTACGCAAAATATAGCCTGGGAACTTGCACTTTGCAGAATATGTGCAAATAATACGCTACATTCGAGCAGGGTTGCATATCGCGTCGGATCGCATGTCGATTCGTCGTCAGACAAAGTGTGCAGCGGCGATGTACATCGGCTGTGGCTTGGGATGCGATGTAGGTCGGTAACTACACCGTGAATCGCTATTAGTGTGAATGTTTTTTTCGCCACTTAAAACATCTTTTTCCCGTACACACTTGTCGGTTTTTGGATCTGACGGATGCGATTGAAAGTTAAGATTCTCTTCTTCCTCAAATTGAAAATTGGACATGTGTGTACGGATAAAAAGATGTTTTAAGTGGCGGAAAATTTATTATTACTAATAGCGCCATACAATACATTGCCATATCGAAGTAATTTGCCGCCTCGCAGCTAGGCAGCATGGTCGTTTTATGCAATTTTACGGGAAACCTTCCCGTTGCGCGTGGCTTCAGGACGGCAACAAAGGTTCACCGTGTATCGCTACAGTACTGTAGTAGTGTAAAGGTGTTTTTCGTTAGTGGAAAAGTTCTCCCCGTTAGTGTAAAGGTTTTCTGACTTTCTCCGATAGTGTAGCTAAAGGTTTTTTTCGTTAATGTAAAGGTTTTCACCGTTAAGTGTGAAGGTTTTCACCGTTACACCGTGAATCGTTATTAGCGTATAGAAATTATTAGTGTATATAATAAATTAGTGTCATTTACGCTAATTTGTGTATCAATACCATTTTCAAAAAAATGTTTTATTGTAATTTCTCCATAACGCTGATTTGGGTATACATGATCCGCCGTCGTAGCATATACGGTAAAATAGGTAGAAGTACAAAATTTGACAATCCGTACGACGTGGCGTCCTTCCACTGTACAAAATCCATAATTCTATTTTGGGTTTGCGAAAATACAATCATTACACCGTGCATAATTATACACTAAAATAGGTACGAGTAAAAACCGTCGAAATGTACGGGTATGTGTACTTTTACTTAAGTTCATTCGTGACTCTAATAAGCATTTGTTTCGGGCGCGGTGAATATGATTACAGTAAAATAGGTGCGAGGACAACATAGGATGAAACGTACATTGTCGCGTCATACAGGCGATTCTATGCTTCGGGGTTGTAAAACGCAGTTATCTCATAACGCTATGTAACCGTACAACTAAAATACGTTCATTCATTTCAGATTGTTATTGTGTATAGCACGCAACTATAGCAACAAGCATTCCATGTTTATGTTTCGTTTCATATAACTTACAGTGAACCCAGCGATTGATTTTAATATCGTTGTCGTACGCGGTGAAAACGAGCGTGTATGACGTTAAATATGGACCCTTAACCTAATAAGGTGCCCGGCGGCTTGCTTTATTATAATTAATGTATTGTAATATTGGGACATAAGTGTATTAACGATACGTTTACTTAGATCAGACGTCGAACAAGCCTCTTATTAGTATCACTGTTAATTCTAATTGAATGTAAAACAAAGAAAAACCACTTTTTAGGATACATGTTAATTCTAATTGGCGATAATACGCCGACGAAAGATGATCAATCGTCGTTGGAAGATTATCATTGGTTGTTGCCGAAAACACGTGGCATGTTTACTATCCACGCATTCTTAAAGTTGGTCAGTTTTCGTACGTGTCGTTAGAACAACCGTTTTTTCGGGGTTACGACACCGCATTTTTTCCCATCATCTTTTTGCCGTACGCACTGTAAGCTGGAGGTCTTTCCATGGCGCTGACAACATTTCATCGACGACGTCAGTTTTGAAATATTTTGCCAAATCGAAACATTTTTAGCGTAATCCCGCTTCTATTCCCGCGTTTTTAAATATTTAAAAATTGAAATCCATAATAAAGTTCAAAATTTGAATTTTTAATGAAATTGTTAAAATGGCAAATCCCTCCATTTTTACCGCGAAAATTCACTTTCGGTTGCATCTCATGTATTATATAAATGTATTTGTGATGATGAAGACGACACTATCACCACTTCTTCCTCATTTGCTTGGGTTGCCATTTTCTTCCTTTGCAGCAGCTCTTATTTCTAATTTTTTAGGTGATATTAAGGTTTGGAAATTATGTGGACCCTTAATAGAATTTGGGGTGCCAACCCTGCCAATAACATCAACAATCCACACAACGCTCAGTCTGAACAAGATGAAGAAATGGAAAGGGTCGACGAGGAAATCGCATTTCCGAACAAGGAAGGGAGTGAGGCGGAAGTCGAAACCTCGATTGACCCGGCGGCCATTGTGGAAGGGTTTTTTCCGTCCTCGGCCAATTCGAGAGGACGTGTTCCACACAGGAAAGTTCAACATGTGTCGACTAAGGTAACACGGCTACGAGTTATAAACTGGATGCTGAGGGATTGCGAAAAAAACGGGTCGAAAAGAACTCATTCCAAGGACGTTGAGGAAGTTTCCCGAGCATTTTACCGGAGTCTACAATACAAGTAAGCCATTTTAAACATACCTCATCCCATTTATTAAATGGTTTCGTCGCAACCTTCCTGTTTTTTTATATTTCCATTCACAATGCGGTGTTTTATTTTATTATTGTTGTGCTTCTAAAGTATTTGTACATTATTATGTTGGACCGCCGCCTTTCCTTCTCAATCCATATCCTAACTTGTCATTGCCTCGCCATTAGTGCCTGTTTTTTTATGTTGTCGGTTGGTATGCATTGTCTTGTTCTATTTTGGTATTATTTTCATCGTGTCCTACGATTTCCTTGTGGGGACAACATATTAGCGACGAAGGGTCTTTGTCGCGGTGTATGCGACAACATCGTGTTGTCGCTTCAATGATGGGCACGACAAATTCATTGAATGTATGAGGACGCCTCGTTTGGTCGAAAGTGCGAATGACGGACGACAGTGGTTCGTCGTTTTGACTAAACCACCGACGACTTCAGTTCAGTCAATCCAACGTTGGTATACTCGAATGTAATTCGCGGGCGTCGACGTTGTTTCGTCGATTCACTGTTGGGAAACGCGAATATATTTGAACGCGCGACGACATTGTGTCGTCGCTTGGATGTCGGTTCTATAAGTTCGCATGGCCAACGGTTAAATTTTCCGTCGGTGAATAGTTGTCTACGTTTTTACAGCAGCACGATCTAAGTAAAGGTCTGACCAAAAGTGAGTCTTTTAGGTTGTTTTTTTCTCCCTTAACTGTGTAACTACTTTGTTTCCCGGGAAGCAATTGTTTTTTTTTCTCCATGGAGGGCGACCGACGACCATTCAAACGACTTCGCTCTGCCATTCAGCGAGGATATCGTCCAAGACTAAATGAAACCGAGGAAAGGGGTCATATACCTAGAGGGGAGAATTTAGTGAGGGAAAGGGAGGCGGCTATAGAACAGTTTAGGGAAGAAAGAGAGATAGCGGTAGGGGAGGATATTGAAAGAGAACGTGAGGAAGGGGCGGAACTGGTCAGGGAGAAGGAAATAGAGGGGGCGGAAGAAAGGCAAAGTTTGGAAAAGGAGGCGGTTGGGCATGAGATACCGGGAGCGGAGGTGGTAGTTCGAGAGAGGGGGGGCAACCGGAGGAGTATTAGGGAATAGGGTTGAACCGGAGGAGGGTGGTGGGGAAAGGGTTGGAATGGAGTTAGTTTTGATGGAAGGGGAGGAATCGGGTGCCGAAATAGAGGCGATGGAGGAATCAGAGGTGGTGGGGAGGGGAGGGACGGGGACGGAGAGGGTAGTAAGGAGAAGTGTGCCGGAGGGGGGGGTTCCGGATGAAGGGGTTGGAGCAGAGGAAGAAGGTGTCCGGGAAGTAGAAGGAGGTAAGGAAGAATACGAAGAATACGACCCCTCAGGAACCGTGTCGGACGAGCCTTTAGAGGACGGGGAAGAGCCTACGGAAGAGGGGGAAGTGCCAGAAGAAACCGATTCGTCGGACATTCCTGTGACGAGATACGAGGACGATCCGACAACCTCGGACGAGCAATCTTCGGAGAGCTCAGAGAGGCGCATGGAGGAAGAATATGGAGACGATGATGAGGTCGTTGCTTTTCCTCCTTCACCAAACCGCGAAAGGGCTATCGTGGCGGTACAACCGCCTCAAATTTCGGCCGACTATGATGTTCCCGTTCGAGAGGAAGAACCCGATTGGTTTTTTCCGCCTCCCGTCGGAGATGAGGCCATGGATGGCTTCCGACCATCGGCAGCCCACTATATCCCGGTCGAGGAGTGGCCGGACTATTGGCGTTATGGGGAGGCTCGGCCTCTCGTACGGAATTTGAACCCCGTCCCGGAAATTCTAGACATCCCTCCGGATGTCCCTGCCCACCCAACATGGTTGTACATCGCATCGTACAACCATGCTTCAAATTTCCCTTACATTAGGGATTTTCAGCCTAATGATGATCGTTTTACATGGATTGTACGTCGACCGATCGGATTCGAAATCGATGTGCCCGAATTAATGCGGCATTATCACCCTTGGGATCCATGGTTATTCACCATTCTACGTCGTGCAACTCGTACTCCGGAGCTAAACGAATTTTTAAAGGCTCGGAGTGCGGTTTTACAACGCTTCCGAAATGTGCAAGTGAGGCGTACATACCTTTGGGAAATTCCGAGGGTACCACATGTCCAAGAGCCCCCTCCACCGCCGGAATTAGAGCAATTGAGGAATGAAGTTGAAAATCTCAATCGGCGGGTCGAGGCTCAAGAATTAGCGATGAGAGAGGTTCGTTGCTTACTTAATAATCTCACCCGAGAGCTTACAGGAATTAGGCGTCGTTGATGCGAGACGATGAAGGTCAATTTCATGGCCTTCATTCGACAGAGAGGTATCCCGATTTCTCCCTCACCCTACATTGCATGTCCCAATGTTTTGTTTGTTTTTTATTTTTTCCATACGTGTACAAATTTAATATATCTCTTCCATTTCCTAGCCTTGTGAATGTAAATTTAACTTTAACTCTTACCTTTGGATTTGCTGATGTCGACATTGTGTTTGATAGTTCTCATTCCCGATTTAACGACGAGACACGGTCATCGCTGAACTGTCGAATTTTCATTGGTGGTCGGCAAACGACTACGTATCATCGTCGTTTACGAAAAAAGATGTCAATTCGTTGATTTAACGACGACTTTCTGTCGTCGCTGATTCAACGAGAGTAGCACTTTGTCGCTAAATATTCCCGCATCTCTTTACTGTGACTTTAATTTGCTGTATTGCTTACCATTGTTACTAATGAAGTGACACACATAATGAAACTCATTTAATTCTTTACATTGTGTATTGTGTACAGGGTATCAAAAGGCCAAGCGATGGTGGATAGAGAGGAGGAATACGCTCGACGGTATACGAGAGACAACCTGCACATTCTCTTCTTCTAGTTTCGGAAGGAGATCGGTGGCGATTACCAAGGCTTTGCCGGGACGAGGAAGGAAGGAAGCCGCTTGGGTGACAGTTATACAAGAAGAGTTACTTTCCGATTTTGAACGTTTTAAGAAAGCGGGTATGAAGATGTCCACCACAATTCTCGGGGACATCGCTAGGGACATTATAAGAGAAAGGAGAAAAGAGTACGGACCGGAATGGTTCAACAAGGACGGGTACGAAATACATCCGGTAATAAATAAAAGGTGGGTGCAACGGTGTCAAGAGAAGCACAACATCGTTGTGCGGGCACAAAAGGGTAAACTACAATGCTCACCCGAGAAAGAGGAATACATTGAGCGTACCGTGGCCTTCCACATGGGCGTGCTGAAACGAGGGTTTGAATCCGTTGAGTCACTCTACATTATGAAAATATTATAATGATGGTTCCTTTTTTTGAAATGTGTTTTGTTTTCGTTGTATTCCCTTCTTAACGACATATACTAAAAAAGTATGAAATTTGCTTGTTTTGGTTTACCGTTGCATGTATACTAGGAATTTTCAACGAAGACCTTGTGGAAAACATGGATGAAACACACGTGATCGTCAACACCGACAATTGAAAGACTTTGGGATTTCGAGGGGATGATGTGGTGAAATACGCCGACGTCGCGGGAGGAGGTGAATCCATGACTCTCATGGTGCGAATAACTGGTGGGGTGAACGCTTGTATCGAAAACCTAATGATTATTTTTGCAAATCGTGGGAGGAGTTACGCGATACAAGGTTTACCGGACACTGTCCCGGGTGAGTTTTTTCTCCCAAATCTAATGTTTTCATTTTTATTTTGATGTATCTTTGTCTTTCATGAAGGTCCCTCTATTTATCTCCATCTCATATTTGTGTATAATCTTATATGTATATCTCTCTACTTCGCCCTCTCATACCTCCTCCCTCTCTCTCCCACTACAAATTTACGTTATTTTCGTTCATTAGCTCTCTAACTTCTCTTATCTCAAACAATGACTCTTATTACAAGCTACCTATGGTACACGTAGATTACTTTCCCCATAAGGCAAATTTACGCAAGCAGGATAAAAAGTTAATTTGTCATCTATTTGTTGATTTTTTATATTTTCAGGTGTTTGTTACCGGACCGGTCCAAAGGGTTGGAACGACAAAATGGTGTTCCCACAGTGGTTCGAAGAGACAAGGTCTTATCAAGGGGATTGGGAAGGAGGACAAAAAATCATGTTCTTGGATAACTGTGGAGGTCATAATACGTCCGATGAGTTGGAGCGAGTCTTGGAGGCCAAAAACACCGTTTTACACTATTTTCCACCTCATGCTACGCATCTTGTTCAATCGGCGGACTCTTTTGTCATCTCTAAAATCAAGGACGTGTGGAGCCGTATATGGGACAGTTGGAAGGCGAAAGGAATTGAAACCGGGCAATGGGCTAAACCTTCGAGCCGTGGATGGTATGGAAAATTGGTGGGACCCGGTAAAGCATTTTTTCTAAAATTGGCACGGGATTCTATCCGAGAGGTTAACGCGATGCAAGACAAAAACGGGATGAGTTACGCGCGAAAAGCAATGATTCAATGTGGCTTGTCTTTACGTGACGGACGGTGGGAAGAAGACATGCTCACATATCAATTGCAAGACATAATCACCAAGTATCGCAACCACTTCGAAGGAGAGGTTGTGGAACCTCCTTGCCCAAGGGCAAGAGAATTTCTCCGAAATATTGAAGATGCCGACAGTCAGCAAGATAGCATTTTCAGGAGGGAGGGATGAGCGGCAACGAGTTTTAAAGATATAATATAACTACGTATTGTTTTTTTTTGTTTTTAATGTTAGTTTGAGAATGGTAGTTTAATTATAGCGGGAGTAGTAGTCATACTCGTGGCAAAATAATGTAGACGGCCAATAAAGTTAAGTATTAATTCACTTCTTGGGAAAAAACAAATTTTATATGTGTGTATGGTTTTATTATGGGATAATACAATTTCGGTATTTCCGAAGTTTACATGTTTGGCTTAATGTGGAATTGGATGTATTTATGAAATTTATTATGTATTTACCTTGAGATGATGTTAATGTGGTGTTAAATATTTGAGTGTACGTGTAGTATGGAATTATATATATTGTTGCATTGAACACCCTAAACTAATCAGCGACGAGTATACTTCGTCGCTGGTTCATCATCCATCGAGGAAGTTCATAATTTGTACAGCATTTTCACATACATAGTTAATGATTGCCCTTTCAGCGGCAATAATTTCTCGTCGCTGGATGGAGATCCAACTTTGAAACTGCTTCAGCATGACCTTTGACGATGTAGAGACTGTGTCGTCGCTGGATGAAAACCCACCAGCGAAATTGCTTCTGCATCATCTTCAACAAAGCAAAGGTTGTCTCGTCGCTGAATGGAAATCCAGCTATGAAACAGTTTCTGCATCATCTTCGACGATGCAAAGAGTGTCTCGTCGCTGGATGGAAATCCAGCTTTGAAACAGTTTGTCTCGTCGCTGGATGGAAATACAGCTTTGAAACAGTTTGTCTCGTCGCTGGATGGAAATCCAGCTTTGAAACAGTTTGTCTCGTCGCTGGATGGAAATCCAGCTTTCAAACAGTTTGTCTCGTCGCTGGATGGAAATCCAGCTTTCAAACAGTTTGTCTCGTCGCTGGATGGAAATCCATCTTTGAAACAATTTGTCTCGTCGCTGGATGGAAATCCAGCTTTGAAACAGTTTGTCTCGTCGCTGGATGGAAATCCAGCTTTGAAACAATTTGTCTCATCGCTGGATGGAAATCCAGCTTTGAAAGAGTTTCTGCATCGTCTTCGACAAAGCAGATGCTGTCTTGTCGCTGAATGGAATTCCAGCGGCGAAAGTGAATCATCATTATCTCCGACAAAGCAGACATTGCCTCGTCGCTGAATGCAAATCGTGGAATTCATTGTAACGTTGTTTGTGTGATTGCATGGCTTAACAGCTGCGAGTTTGGTTCGTCGCTGGTCCGTGAACCGTCAGTTTACATATTAGGTGGTAATTATTAAAACTCTGAACAAGTAAGAAGGTTTTTACCATGGCAAAAATACCAATTTTGACAAGGCTGAAACCATAAAAACTGGATTGAATGATGTAAGCAGAATCTTCCATGTAGGAAACGCACAGTTCAAGTAATATACGCGGTGATAAGAAAGATTAATGCATATTTTCAACATATGCAGATGACACACAAACGAAAAGACACCGAGATTTAATATATTCCAATGCGAAAAAGTCATCGGTACAACATGAAAGCAATAAAAAAAACACAGAATTAATAAAAATATATATACTAAGTTGACACTAATAAAATCATTGATTAACAACAATGGGAAAAAAATACAAAATTTGTATATTTCACGATGATATCGTTTCACAATGTTAAACTAAAACAAAAATATAGGCCTATTAATCTACAATATTCAACAAAGCTCTATGTACTAACATAATTCTTAACGTTTCTACCTATAGCTCGAAAATCCCCTTAAAAATAATTTAACAACTTGGTAATATTACACACACTAACTAATTAGCAACGATCGGTGACGACAAATACAGATCTATGCAAAGCTCCTCAAGGTTTACTCCCGAAACTTTCATCCTGTCCAACACCTTTAAAATGATGCTTTCTTCTTCCCTACGATCACATGTTGCCGTAGGGTGCTCCCCAATACAACGGCCGTCGGATAGAAGTTGATCAAAGATGACAGTTTTACATACGAAAGAGAGAGGAAGATAACGGATTAGTAGGGGGTATATGGGCTAAACAAATAAAACGAGAAAAATGACGGACAGAGAGAGACGGAACAGTGAGAAAAAGGGAATGAGAGAGAAGATTAGAGAAAGGGTATGGGACAAAATGGGTGAGAGAGAGAGAGGGGAGAAGAGAGTGAGGGAGAAAGGTAAGCAAATGAAATGGGAAAGAATGTGAGAGATAGGCAATGCGAAAATGAAGAGGTAAAGGGATAAAAAGAGATAGAGAATGAAAAAGGTGGAAGAATAATAAGGTAGAGGGTGCGAAAGATATGAAAAAATATGGTGAAATGCGCACTTACCCAGAAACCCTTCATAAACCCTATAATTTATAGCGACGATAATGGCGCGATTCCTCTGGTTGTTTCGACATATTGTTGTGTACGCTAATACTGCTGTAAACCCTAAAATGAGGTATGGAGTCGATGGATGTCGCGAGACTCAGCGAGGCGGCGGGGAGACGATCCGTATCTTGCCGAAAAAATGGCGGCGTCATGTGAAAATGGCTCTGCGAGATTCTGAATTCACCCACCAGAGGACGAAGATGTGGTTGAGATTAGTCAGAACACAAAATCTATTTTTTGTGTTCTCTCCGCATTTGCCGTTGGTTTGATATCAATTGTCGTTTTCTAGGCGCCGCTTTTCTTCAATCCTAAATTTTGTAACTTTACTCTAATTTTTGTACAATGTGACAGTAATTTGTTGTCGTTTTGTGAATCATTACCCATTTTAGGGTCAATCTTAACTCTAATAAGCGTCTCTTTGGTTGAAAGGTCTGGTATTACCGTTATGTTTCTTTTTGACCCTGTAATAGTGTAAATATATACACTATTATTTTTGCAATATCTCAAATAGAGTTAATACGGCAACGTATTAGACTTAACTCTAACGCGACGATGAACATGTGTAAGTACGCAACATTACGCTTACGTAACATGGACAGTTTTTACCATGTGCACATGTTATCCGTTCACACTATAACACACAAAAACGAACGTCTGAATGTATGCGAACGTTTATTTTGCAAACTCGACTCAACAATTCTTGTAAGCGCAGCTAAGTATGCGACCGACATAAGATAACCACAAATTCCGTACGGATTCCGGTAAAGAAGTACAATGTTGTACTATCAAACTACTTCCGTACACCACACTATTCATGCATTCGGTACGGTCATACCGTTGACGCTAATATACAAGTACCGCATTTAATGTCAAAGATAAATTAGATTTAATCACTGTATTTCGTGTATCAATGTCAAAATTTCGGGGTGCCGATATAGCGTACAATACGCTGATAACGATTCACGGTGTAGTGTAAAGGTTTTTTTCGTTAGTGTAAAGGTTTTTCGTTAGGATAAAGGTTTTTCTCGTTAGACTACACGTGTATCGCTTAGTACAGGTAAGGTTCGTTAGTTTTCTCGCCCGTGGAGTGAAAGGTGTGAAACCGTGAATCGCTACAACATTAGCGTCTATGTTTTTTTCGCCCCTTAAAACATATTTTCTCCGTACACACTTGTCGGATTTTCATTTTGAGACCGCCAATCGGAAGGTGAGAATCCTAAATTTCAATCGCCACCGTTAGATCCACAATCCGACAGGTGTGTACGGAGAAAATGTGTATTAAGTGGCAAAAATACATTAAGGGTACGTCCCCATGTAAGCGATACTTTGAAAAAGTACTTTGGACTGTAGTGAAGTGTTCCGTACTACTTTGAAAAGCGTCCCTATGTGCGAAAATGAAATCGGAACTTTGACATGTGACGGTTGTAGACGTAGGTACAACTTTGTGACGGTTGACGACGACTACGAAATTGGTGACGCCAACAAAAACAGCGACAGTTGTAGACGTCTACATTTTTGTAATTTTGTGACATGGCAGAAGTTTAGGGTTTTGTAACATTGTGACGTCACACTCACTTGTGACGTCACAAATTCAAGAACTTTCGGCCATGGATACCCGATTTCGTTTTCTCTACTTTTTTCGCTCTACTTGCCATAAAAATATGCATAAAAGTATTAAAAAGAATTATTTTTCAAATATCTTTAATTTTATATCAGATTTGTCGTGCCTCATTCTAAAACAGTAAAAAGTGTGAGATATAAGTGATAGTGTGAGAGGGAGAGGGGAGAGGCGACGACGATGCAAAATTCTACCAAGGACCCATGAATGAAATTGGAGGTCCGAGACCCCTGAGGATTTTTTTTTGTACATCCTCGTATTTTCCGTACATGCACGTGACGGGGAGGGAGAAAAATAGCGAGTACACCGCGAATCGTAATTAGAGTAATGAAAAAATTAGGGTAAAAAAACCAAAAAATACAATTAGAGTAATGAACTCTAATTTATGTGATTGAAGTTTTTCAAAGTCGAAGTTTACTCTAATTTATTTAAGTACTCTATATTGGGTTATGTCGGCGATAAATATCTGCGCTGAAATTATAAAGACTAAACTACGTGATCGTACAAAATCTGTCAGTCCGTATAGTTTTGACGTCATTATGACGCTAGTATTATTTGTCGCGCTGAATGTCAGTTAATGTTCACACTGACGACGATGCTGTCGACGGACGAGAGTTATGCGAACGGCTTTTTTTTCGATGTGATTGATTTTTCGCTTAGTCCGATTTCACGTGCGAGCGCGATTGTATTAAATCATTATTTGTACTTTTTTACTTAAAAAAGTACAGTTTTGCACGGTCGAACGTCGTCCGTACTCCACACTATTTAAAAAGAACCTATATTACAATTCTGTTACGCTAATTAAACTTACCTAAATTAGAATAATGAAAAAATTAGAATCATTTACTCTATTTGATGTCATAGAGTCGAAATTTCGAGCGACCGAATTAGAGTAATTTACTCTAATTACGATTCGCGGTGTACTCTCCCTCGTCCTAAAATTTTCCCACTCGTGTGGCGCGTGCATGGGTCATTTTTCATTCGCTGTTTGGGCGGTACTTTCCTGAAATCAGGTCGCGAGGTGACTTTTGATGAAGTTTTTTGACGGGCTGGATTCTCTTGCCCGGGGGTCAAAAAAAGGAAAACGCCAAAATGCGTTCACATGACGACAAACATGAAGTACATTCAAAGTATCGAATTAAAATTTGCTGTACTTTTTAAGGGTACGTCCCCATGTGTTAAAGTACATACTTTTCTCTGTCTTTTTGCCCTAAAATTCAGGGAACTTTGAAAAAAACTTTAGCCGTACGAGAAATTCATTTTTACCAAAGTAAAGTGAACGTCAATTCATACTTTGGATGTACGCCCTGTTTGTCGTTATGTGAACGCATTTTGGCGTTTTCCCCCTTTTAGACCCCCGGGCAAGAGAATCCAGCCCAAAAAAAAACTTCATCCAAAATCACCTCGAGGAGGTGATTTTAGTTCAAGTACCGCCCAAACAGCGAATGAAAAGCGTACCACGCACGCGCCACACGATTTGTAAATTTTTTGGACGAGGGAGAGTCCTCGCTATTTTTCTCCGCGCACGTCACGTGCTATGTACGGGAAAAAAAATTGCAGGGGTCTCGGACTTCCACTTGCATTCATGGGTCCTTTGCATAATTTTTCGCCGTCGGCGCCTCTCCTCTCTCCCTCTCACACTATAGCTTGTATCTCACACTTTTTAGAATGAGATACGACAATATTGGTATAAAATGAAAGATCTTCAAAAAATATATTTTTTGAAATTTTTTAGGTTTTTATTTAATGGCAAATCGAGTGAGAAAAGTAGAAAAAGCGAAATCGAGAAACCATGGCGGAAAGTTCTTGAATCCGTGACGTCGACGTTGTCACAAGTGAGCGTGACGTCACAACGTCACCAAACCCTAAACATTTGCAATTTCATAAAAATCTAGACGTCTACCACTGTCGCTATTTTTGTTGGCGTCACCAATCGTCGGAAGTTTCGCAGTCGCCTTCAATCGTCACAAGTTGTACCTACGTCTACAACCGTCACATGTCAAAGTTCCGATTTCATTTTCGCACATTGGGACGCTCTTCAAAGTAGTACGGCGAATCTTCACTATAGTCCAAAATACTTTATCAAAGTACCGATTACATGGGGACGTACCCTAAGAATTTATTTCTTTGTACGGCTAAAGTATTTATCGTACGGAAATGCGCTTTGGGTGAAAACGACAGATTAAAGTCGATACTTTACTACATGGGGACGTACCCTAACACTAATAGCGATTCGCGGTTGTAGTGTCAATTTTTTTTAGCAACTTTAAAACACACTTTCTCCGTACACCTGTAGAATGAAAGATCCGGCGGTTGCTATTGAAACGCACGATTTGCACCTTCCGATTGGCGTTCTCCAACCGAAAATCGGGCAAGTATGTACGGAAAATATATGTTTTAAGAGTGACAAAAAAACATCAGCACTAATAGCGATAAAGTGCATACTGTTTACGTTTGTGATAATATTTGATTTCCCTTGGCATAAGATACAGCCTCCGTACTTATATCAATGATCATTCTTCTTCGTTTATCGAAATCTTTAGTCTGATAAGTACACCTTGAATCGTTATTAGCGTATAGAAATTATTAGTGTGAAGAAAAAATTAGCGTCAATCATTCTAATTTATTTCCAGGAGACGTGGCAGGTTATGGTCCACGTTCTTAAATAGTGTTATTTATTATATTTAAGGTATCAATGTCAAAATTTTGGGGTGCCGATATAGCGTACATAAGGCTAATAACGATTCACGGTGTAGTGTTGGGTATCGGGTAAATTCATATCGCGATAATTGCGATATTCAATATATCGAATATCCATCGACCCGATTCCTCGATATATCGTACCGGGACCAACATAAATTATCGCGATATATATCGCAAAAAAATGGGTGTCCGTACATTCATAGTACGGAAAATCGTACGCAATATCGTACGGGTATTTACGGGGGGTTGGGGGGGTTTTGAAAAAAAAATGATTTTTTTTTATGGCTCGATATATTGGCGATACGATTTATTGGCGATATATTGCCAATATATCGCGATGATTTGGTTTTCGATATTTTGAAGCGATATATCGATTATCGGGTACCTGAAATTCGATATATAATGAATATCGGCAAAGGGTCCTCGATACCCAACACTACTGTACTGATAAGCGTCAATATGCGTGTCGTTCCGATAAATGCTGTCGTTTAGAGTTTAGACCGAAGTCGCCAACTATCGATGACCGCAAATTAGCCTCCGATATGTTTTCCCACGTTGTACTTTCGTACGGTACGGTATCGTAACCTCAAATCACGAGTTGTCGACGCTCCTGTTCTCCGGCAAGTCCGCGACCCACCTGCCCAAGATTATTGGATGCATCCTGTCTCCATTCCGTGTTGCCACGTGTTGTCAACATCACATTTCGTGCCGCCCTGACACATCATTTCTGCCTCCGACTTCGACCGGCCGGATCCGCCAAGCAAGTGCGATCGACGATTAGAGCCATTTGCAGGAACTCATGTGCGAATCCGGACCATCCGGTTACAGGGGTGGTGACGCAGAGGCATGTCATACGGTCTGTCCACAGCATGCCCCCTCCATCCATCGTTTGGATCCCATTCTTTTCCTACTTTAGATACCATCCATGCTTAGCTTCACCTGCAAGAAACGTCGTTATTGTAGCCAATTTCGTCATTAGCTTCGATATTTTTGACTTTATTTTCCTTTGTGGCTCGTCATCCAGCATCTCCTTCACTCACCTCTGCTTGTGCACTCCACTAGATGCTGGCCTTTTCTTGCAATCGAGGGTTTCGGTAATATAGTCGCTGAAAAGGTACTCATGATTTAGGTTTGAACTGTTGAAAGTGCCCCATGCCTCGGGAGACATGGAAGTTATAGCCACTGCAGAGAGGGTTTCTGGAGCCAGTTTTAGCTAAACATCGCGGAAGGAGGCAGGAGATTGCACACAGTGATTAATAGTTGCCATGCTTGGGAACTGGCGTAAGTTTAGGGCCGTTTTGGACGGCGACGATGGGAGACATTGATGCGACAGTTGAGACAGACAATGTAGACAGTGAATACCTGGAAGTAGGAGGTTTAAGTGAGGAGGATCGGCTGGTGGATGGGTCCGCAGGCGAAGTGGAAGCAGTGCTACCACCATCCTCCTGGTTTCCTTCAGCAAAAGCTTTTATGCAGTATACAGCCATGGATGGACTTTCCTCTGAGCTGTTGAAGCAGGGGCAGAGGAAGAGCATTCCGGTAGGGCATTTTTGACCAGTCTATGTTCTCACAGATTTCTGGTTAACGGCCTGAATTCACCAGTCCATTCTCTGAATGAATGATCCGTTTTTTTTTTTTTCCTTCTGAGGGAACTATCTTGGCAGAGGACATGTTCCTTCCGGATGGAAGTTTATGTACGGAATGCCTTAGCTAAATAAGAATGGAAGAGATGAACAGCCATGGTAATGTAGATTGTTTTTTCTTTTTGTGTGTTTTGATGCTTTGGATGTCTATCATGCTAACAAGATGGGCTGTCTTTTCTAGTGTGTTCCGGATAGAGGTGATGCTCTGTAACTTCAGCTTTCGTCCTTCTTCAAACCAGTTCCGCTATTTCCAATCTTACATCTTGATCTCCTCCACAATACTTGCTCTTCTCCCATTGTCAAAGTAGTGTTTAACAGCCCCATACATTGTACACCCCTAGTATACCTCTAGACATTGATGCCCCAGCCAAAGGTGGTAAGGATTCGTCAAAGTGTGTGTTTGACAATAGATACTTCATCATTGGGATTCAACTGTTTCTCTCAAATAAATTTCAACAGAAAGCTTTTAATTTATGCCGTTTCGGACTGGACTTCAGTCTGCATTTGTTTAATCCGATGGTGTTCGTCACGTTTTGATCTGAAGTTTCACTCACTGCTTTCTTTATAACTATATGGCCTTGAATACCCGTTATCCTGCATTGTGGGAAAAAAGTCAATAGCTGACGTTCTGGCGAAGTGAAAGAATATTTTTTACATATTTTTTTCATGGAAAGGTAGCAGGTGATGGTCAGGATATTTGACATGGATATGCTTCTAAAACTGATGATCAGGAGGTTTTGTGTGTTGCTTGACCTTTCAGATTGTCGCCCGTTTGACTGTTCGTATTAAGGAGACTTTCAAGAATTGCAATCCAAACTTTGCATATTCAGAAGCTGCCAATCCCCGCTGTCAAATTCCTTTGACTAAACCGCCTGTGGGTGTCTCTAATGATGGACATGATAACACAAATTCGGACCTCATTCTATATGTTAACGCCGTGCTTGTGAACAACAAGGATAAACGAAGGTAGGAAAAATGTGGTTGAGATTCGAGGGTATACAGAGGACTTCTTTAGATTTTATGTTATGTGAGCATCGGAGTAAACTGAAGTGCAGGTGGCATTCTTGACATCATGGCAGTTTTTTTTTTTGCTAGTCTTGTATGAAGGTATAGCAGGCGGTTAGGTCTTTTCTGCTTCTTTTTTTTTGCAACGTGATTGATTCTGAATGACAATCTGATCTTGAATTTATTTCTGTTCCTTGAGGGATTTCAGGTACATCGTGAAGGACATGTTAGGACAGGGTACATTCGGTCAAGTGGTGAAATGTTGGAGGGATGACACAAACGATTTTGTAGCAGTGAAGGTCATAAAAAACCAGCCAGCATATTATCACCAGGCACTTGTGGAGGTTGGCATAGTTGAAATGGTGAGGTTCTCTGACGTGTTGTACAGTTTCAGTTTTTGGCTTTCTTTAGAACTATTTACTGTTTGCTCTAAAGCTGATACCTCGGTAATTGTGTGCAGCTCAATACAAGGTTTGATGCCGAGGATAAAAACCACATTGTCCGGCTTCAGGATTGGTTTGTGCATCAGGGCCATCTCTGCATAGTTTTTGAGCTACTCACTTATAATTTGTAAGTTCCGGTGCCTGAATCTGACTATTAGTTGTTTCAGTGAAGCGCTTATGTAAACCAGTTTTACCTGTGTTGCAACTTGTTAGAAACTTGCGTACTTCGCAACTTTCAAAGGTTATGTGGTTCTTCGTTGCTTTATTACTTTTTCATCAAAGTGCATGGTGGTTAACAGCTTTATGGTCTGTGTTCACATAGTGGAGAAGCGGAAGTAGTCTCATTGTTCATTTTAAGAAACTGTGTCTGCTGTATCTTTCTAATATTCTTGGAAGTGACACGTGAGGGTTGCCTATCCTTACAGGTTTGAGTTGATCAAGGAGAATCAGTTTCGTGGACTGTCCATAAATCTCGTGCGGCTTTTTACCAAACAGGTATATTTTGCCTCACCAAACTTTGTTTCCCGAACAAGCACAAAGTAAAATCGCATCATTTAGAGTGGCTGCACGTACCAGTTGTTTCTTTTAGTTCATTCGTTGGATGTAATTTCTACCATCGGCAGCGGTGTTCTGAAATCATGCTCTGGAAGTGAATTTTGCTGAGTATTCACTTTGAAGGTTTGACATTTGTTTTTGTCCATCTGGTTCTACATTTCAATATGTTATGATGCAGCTGTTGGAGTCGCTTATTATCTTAGAAGACGCACGGGTGATTCACTGTGATCTAAAGCCAGAAAATATTCTTCTCAAAAGGTATGTGGCTGGTTGACACCCTCTTTATGGTGTTCTGCTATTTTTTTCTTCTTTTGTATAGACTGTGAAGCTGGGTACTAGTGACATGCGGTGATTAGTATGTGCCAATAGTCAGACGAGGGTGTTACTTTTCTTTGCTTTTACACTTGCACTTGCCAGGTGCATGTTTATCCACACTTTCCAGAAATTGTATATAGTGCTGCGCGGTCAAGCAGAAACTGCCCCTGCTTTTGTCATGTTCTTCTGCTTGGTAAGTTGGCTGACTCTGAAGCAAATTAGATAAGAGGGCTCATTTCGATGTTTGAGCTGTTTTCTGTGAGGTCTGCAGTATGGAAGGCGAAATTAAACTGATAGACTTTGGATCTGCATGCTTGGAATCAAAGACGGTTTATTCCTATATCCAGGTAATGCACTAAAGACCATAGGAGTGATTTTCTTGTTTGTTTCTGGTTTTTAGGTTGTTACCTACACTTGTCTTTAGCTTTTTGGAGGTCATTTACGGCCTTACAGAAACACAAGCCTGATGTGGTCATCTGTGTCTTGCCGTGTCCGGTCTTTGTTATTGATTGTGGTTTTTCTTATTGACTTTTATTTATTAGAGTGACTTTCAAGGATTTTGCTTAATTAACGTTGCTACTACTATTAGCAGCTGCTGGCCCACATAGTGTCTCTATGTCAGACTCGGGGAATCCCATCCTTTGATGGAAGCTTGACCATCATTTTTTTAATTGTATTGTGTTCATTTTTATCTGTAAACATGGTAGCTTTATTAACAAAGCCTGTTGAGATTTTGGTCTTCCCCCGCTAGAGAAGCATGTTTCATCTACTGTGTGTCTTATCTCTGATTTTATGATTATGTCTGGTCTTCTCAAAAAAAAAAATGTCCACGTTATGAAATAAACAGACATGCCTTCACAATTGCCATCCGTCAGCTATTGACGCCGTACGGAGATGTGTATCTGATGAATGTTTTCAATGACTTTTATACTCCAGAGCCGCTTTTATCGTTCCCCTGAGGTACTACTTGGCCACGCATACACTACAGCAATCGACATGTGGTCCCTTGGCTGCGTTGCAGCAGAGCTTTTTCTAGGATTGCCTCTATTTCCCGGAGCTTCGGAGTATGATCTAATGCAGCGTATGGTGGAGACGCTTGGGTAAGAACTTTTTAGGGCAGAATAGCTGGATTCGAAATTCTCATGGGTAGTGGAAGTTGAACTCGTCAATTGAGGAAGCTGTAGGATCGACTGTTGAAGAGGCGCAGTGCTGGCTCTTCGGGCTCTCTCTCTTTTTTGGTATTTTCTTTTGAACAGTTTTTTAAGATGATTGTCTGGTCCTGTTGCAGCTGTCAACCCCCTGATAATATTCTTCGGCATGCCAAGCAAACAAGTCGTTTTTTCAAACGGAAACCTGCGACAAAGGGCGCAGATGGGGACTCTTTATACACATTTTTGACTTCAGCTGAATTTGAAGAGGTTGGTTGTTAACCTTACGATTCCCGTGTTTTTCAGCTACAGCTCGTCTTTTTGTGTGTGAAATTGTTAAACTGTATCTGTCATTTTCCGTATCATAAGTTATGAAAAAACAACAGTAGGGGAGTTGGTACTTATGTTTAGGTTTCTGCATGGGCATGGCAGCGTGAGAAAGCAAAGCCTGCGGCAGGTAAACGGTACTTTAAACACACACGCTTGGAAGATATCATCACCAGCTATTCTTTGAGGAAAGGCACCACATATGACGAGCAAGCAAAGGGTGAGGAGCGTATGATTCTTTAGGGTGTGGGAAGTTCTGCATTACGTGGTAGTGGAGATCTGTATTTGTCCCGGATGTCCAGTATGAGCGAATGCCCTTTCATGTACATTGTATAGACAGAAAAGTTGCAGCATCATGGTCGGGGAAGGTCAGTTGCCAATGGATACCTCATTTTTGTTTTTCAGCATTTTTATGCCAAACAATTTGTATTGCTGATGTAGAGCATCTTTGCTAGTTTGGCAAGGTTACAAGGGCCTCCCACCAAGTTGCTAGGCAGAATAATGGATGCTGCACAACTTTGACAACTGAGCAACTAGAGAGTTGAAAATTTCATTTGTTGAGCTCGTTCACTTTTCCTATTTGTGTTAGTCATGTTATGGTTGTAAATTGCAGTGGTTGATTCTTTTGCATCATTCCAATTGTTTATTGTTTTTCGGGAGGTGTTTATGGTGATATACAGAACTGGATGCCAGACGTGTCTTCTCTCATTTTCTACGTGGACTTGTAGATTTTGACCCCTCACGTCGATGGACACCCAGGCAGGTAGGAGAGGCTGTTCAAACACAACCTTGACTTCCATAGGTTCGAAAAATTCCAATTTTCATGCTTTCATTCTGTATGTACCCGTAGGGTTAGTTTATCTTGATACAGAAAGGTAGATTACTTGCTTGTTTGGAGCGTCCAGTCATGTTATTTCATCAAGCAGCTCTTTTCTATATTTCACATAAAATTCTGCTGTGCAGGCTGCAAAACATCCATTTATCACCGAGGAACCGTTCGCAGGACACTGGTCTCCTTTCCCAGGTCCAAAGGTGGGGACTTTTTACTTTTGAGGAAATGTTCAGTGATTTGAATCTCGTTTTTCGCATTAGATTTTCTCTGCTACTCGTGTTGAGTATCACGCAATACCCTAGATACGCGTCCCTCGCTATGAGACCCTGAGTATCCATAGTTTTGGCTTGTGATTTCTGTCATTTGGTGTGAAACCAGTTAAAGTGTTTTCTTTCTGCTTAGTTTTTTTGCTGTCTTATGGATACTGTTGCGTGTATGCAACAGACTGACAGATTACTGACAGATGATTGACTGAGTGATTATTGACAGATAACTGGGAGATTACTCAAAGTCGATTTTTCTGTTTGTGTTATGCAGTCTGTAAACAATGGGGTTGAGAATGAGTCGAGAATCCAGCAGCAAATTCCAGTGCATTCCCAACAGCAGCAGCAACATCAGCATCCACAGTTGCAATTCCAACAGCAGCAAGGACCATATCCTAGTCCTCAATTGAACGGTGTAGCTCCATATTCTCCATATGGGATGAGTTACGGGACTAGTTATGGCAGTTATGGGAGTTATGGAGATGGTCCTGGAAGCTATGGTAGTTTGAACAATGATGCCAGTGCAGCTTATTTCAACTATGCGACTCCCCCAGGGGCAGGCAATTTCACTGCTGCCATGGCTCCACATGGGCCTCATCATATGGTCGGAGCAACTCCCCCGGATAGGCGCCGTTTAGTTTCAATGATGTCAGCAACTCCTCAAATGATGAACGGGCTTATTCCAACAGGTAGCATTGTTCCTGGTCAAGGAGGAGGTCCTACAGGCCATACACAATTGGGGATGAGCCCTGGTACCAATCCGTCTTTTCGACCTACTTCTTTGGGTATGAGCCCGTCCCAATTCACTCCTCCGGCCCCCCAGTATCATCATGCTCTTGGACCAAGCACCGCCCAACAAGGCTCTCCAGTGAGATACGGAGGTCCCACGTCTCCTCTTCGTGGACCGAGTGGCCCTCCCGCTGGTGGCGTGCCGACTTCTTTGACTCTCGGAAAAGCTGCTGCTGTCGGACAATACAACAAACGGAGAGGTAGAGGTGCCGCTGTACATCCTGTGGGTAGTAGTGGGGCAGGTGCATCTGGGGAAGGGATAAGCATGCAGTCTTGGCAGCCTCAGCAGGTACAACTGCAGCAGCAACTCTACTTGGGAAGATTGCAAGCAGCAGCCACTGGTAGTGGTAATGCTAATGGTTGTGGGAGTGGAAGTGGTAGTGGTAATTGGAGTGGCAGTGGGAGTGGAGTATCTACTTCTGTTGGAGCTTTAGGTGCAGAGGCAACGGTAGGTGGGAATGTAGGAGGAGAAGCTGTCGGGAGGGGATTGGAAGGGTCTGGCCTCGTGGCTGCTCCTTTAGGTGTGAATGGGGTGCAAACTGCAGGAGGATCTCTCCTGCAGAGACCGTTAGGAGGAGATGGTGGGGGAACAGCCTCGGCGTCACAACACAGTGGTGGAGGGCCGGGGTCAACAGGGATTTCTTCTGTTCATGCCTCTGGAAGTGGGGCCTCTTCATCTACTGGAGCGGCAGAGACTTTCACGGAGGCTGCAGATGACACATCTTCTCCACCTGATCCAGGGGATTGGGATCCAGGCTACAGGTGAGTGTCACTCTTGTTACCTTTCCTCGGCTAAACTTACAGGTGGATACTGTTTCGCTGTGATACACCATGTATTTCCATCGATGTTGATGTTTTTAGGGCTTTCCGCCTTTAAATCATCTTTTCTCGGTGAACCGTGTCCAATTTTCATGTCGTGACCACCAATCCGACAGGTAAGGATCTTACCTTCTGATTGCAGCATCAGATTGAACGATTGTGCACGGAGAAAAATGCGTTTAAAAGTTGGAAAAACCAGCAAATCTATTAGCAATAGATGGTGTAGCTTCATTTTTCTTTTTGATGCGGTCACTTTCGTGCCATGTAGTCGTTAAGTGAATCAACTCATTGTGGAAAGGGGAGGTGGGTCTGGGATTTTCAGTGATGAGCTTCTCCTGGAAGAAGGCGGTCCTCAGGTTCAGTCGACAGTGGAGGGAGGGGTGGGCATTAGCCTTGCTAATGGTGGGTCGAGGGGCGGAAGGTCGACAAGCCAGGGGATAACTGTGGGAATTAAAGAGGGACAGATGGGTCACAGTGGCTCAGGTGGGAATTTTGGAGGAGGCTGGACCAGGTAACCACACAGTTCATCCATGCTTTTTCTCTAATCGCTTCATTGGTGTTACATTTGCTCTTTGTTTCATGCAACAGTTACCATTTGCAATTTCAGGCTTCGAATGAGCCTATTGAGCTTTGAAGTTTTGATTGAATCTTCAACACTTACACGGTGTTTTGTGTCGCTGTGTTTCGTTTGTTGTTCTTCAACAAAATCAGGAATGCAACAAATGACCATGATGTAGGTCAACAAGGTGGTCATAGTCGCTCTGTGGAAGCCTCTACGGCCCTTCAAGGAAACAACAATGGGGCATATCACAGTGGTAGTCTTCAGATCAATCCAATGTTTCTGAACTCATACCAGCCACAACAGCACCCCTTTATGCACTCTTCCCAGCAGCATATGTTTCAGCAACATCAACATCAACAACAACATCATCAACAACACCAACAACATTTTTTTCTTCAACAGCAAGCTCAGTTGCAACAAGACCAGCATCAGAAGCTCTTGTTTATGCAACAACAGGCAAATACCCAACAGGCATATCCCACTTGGCCATGGCTCTCAAACACAGGAACCCTCCCACAGCTCTCCTCTAGTGCTGGAGGGAGGGACAGCAATCAATTATCTAGAGGGTCCTCCGGTGGATTTGTTGCTCCTGGACCTGGAGAACCTTCACAAAATGGAATTTCAAGCAATTTGGTTCGCAGTCCTGTTGGTTCCAGTGGTTCAGGAGACTATGCAGCAATGGTCGATCTGGGATTGTCTGGCAGTTATCCTTCGGCGGGTGTGGTTTATGGACAGTGGGGCTCTACTTATCCCATGTCGCCTCCAGATCAGGCTATGGTGGACCAGGCATGTCAAAATGCTAATTCTGAATCTGCTCCAGTTGGAGCATCACCCGACCGCCGTGGGCATCTTACAAATACTGGTAGAGACCAATTTTCTTTCGTTTCTTCATTGTTTCAAGCTTTCTTTTCCGGCGTGAGTAGGAAAAGTTTGTTTTGTGTATTTGGGAACCTGGACCTAGTTTGTATTTAGGAGAATCGTGATAATCATTTTTGTTGCACCGTCACTCAATGGGGCAATGAAACCATTATTTGTCAAATTATGGGTTGTCCAGGATCTTGTATGTTTTTGTTCTTGGGGAAAAGGGAAAGCTGTAAAAATATCCTGTTGGAGTTGGGAATAAATGTGGTAGTGCAGGTTATATTCCTGCTGGATTTGTTAACCATCCTTCCTTCCTTTTTTCCTTCCCTCCCTCCCTCCCTCCCTAACCCCCGTCCGTCCTCTCTCATTTCCTTTTTTTTTAGTAACAAGAAAAGACGTGTTTTTTTCCGCAGGGTTGAGAAGACCGTTGCATGGCAGTGGCTCTCTTGCGACAGGACGTCTACCTCCCGCTGCACCAGCTAGGAGGGACCCAAGGCGACCATCCTGATGTTATGATTGAAAAACATCATTGTGAGGTCGCCATATGGAGGTTTTCTGAAAGAGTGCATGGCTACCTCAGTGTCTAGCTACTAACGGTCGTAGACAAAATCGCGTGTTCTCCTGTCCAGAAAGCAGAGCCTTTTTAATCTGCTGGTTTCGGCAGGAGTTCGAATACATTTTCAGATTCCTGACAGGTTGAAAAGAGCCATAAATGGGTCTGGACTTGGGCAGATAGCTTGCTCTTGTAGTATAGTGATGGCATATGAATTGGACAGAAGAAAATCATTGCGCAAAAGAAGACATGTTTAGGATATATCCAGGAATTTCATTGACAAAATCTACATAGGATTTGATGGGCAGGAGAGTTTTCCTCCGTGGCGAATAAAGGTGTAAATGAGAAAGCGTTGTTTGTCCATGGGCTTGACCGGCTCTGGTATGCTGGTTTCATTTGTTGCCACTGCTCTCTGCAGTAAGGCATACTTTTGTCTGTTCCATTGTACCAGTAAAACTGCGCGAGTAACGAGAACAGTGGCGTTGCCCAACAACAGATTTGACTGTGTTACAGGAGTTGAGTGGGACGTATTTTTTTGCTAAACGTACTTTGGATGGCGAAGCGTCAAAATCCAGAAGGTGAGAAGGGGATGGTTGTTGTGAGTCCGCAAGAGTGGTATAATACTTGCAATTTTTTTGCATTTTGTTTGGCCCTACAGCTTTGCTGCTACTGGTATTGAGCTACACTGCCCATTGTTAAAGTGTAAGTAACACTGATTTGGTAATAAGTCTTTTTGACCAGAAATTATGAAATAGAGTCAATAACACTATCGAAAGGTTAACAACATTTTGCTTTAATGCTAATAATTCTGTTTCATTAATGGCGATGGGCATCAATAACACTGGCCATGTCTATTATTTAAACAAACTAAAAGTGTAAATGCGAATTTTAATTTTATAACACTGATTTAGTGTAGAGAGAGGTTAGTTCCAATTAGTGTTTTTGACTTTAATAGCGATGGGGCACTGTTCTACACCACCTATTGCTGTTAGAATATGTGATTTAGTAGCGCTAACAATTTATTATGCAACCAATTACACTAAATTAAGTTTTGCAATGTGGCTTATTGTGGGCCCCTTAACTTAAATAGTATCATTAACACCAATTTATGATTCCATCAGATAAGAAAAACACTACCTGGAGTTAGAGTTAATAACTTCAATAACTATTCAAGCTGTTGCATGGCTATTCTGTAGGTGAAAAGTGTGAAAACTTGTGCAAACGCTATACTTGGGTAATCTCTTCTAGTATGGTATTATAAGTGTCTTTCGGGTACAATATACCTGTCAGACGGGGATACCAACTAAGGTGCTTGCACACGTTTTCACACTTTTTATGTCGTTATCTAGCATTGGTATCTAGTATTGCACTCCAGTATTCATCTGTGATGTAGTATTGACATCCAGTATTGTCGCTGATGATTTTGGTTGGTTTGTATTATCTGGTGCAGGTCAGTGCCGTTGAAGCACAGCTTGGTCAGTGCATGCATGTGTCCTAAAGAGGTCCTTATCGACATGTGGGATAATGACCTTGAGGTGGGTCACAGGAGTACTTGGCAAAGTGCAAGCACATGGGAGTTCAGTAAAAGGGACGCAAGTTCCAGCAGTTTTTTCAGGTTTTGTCCTCGGAAGACGTAAGGAAAATGTGTGTATGACATGCAATTCATTTTCGGGGAACGTTCTTAATTTACATTGTCAGAAGAAGCGCAGAGCTTTTCCTTACTGTCATACAAATGTGTGATTATGCCAGGAACTCCAAAAGGTGACGTACTTTTTTTGTTTCAACGGATTATTCGTCGAAGTTCGAATGGAATAGTGGCCCAGGGATAGAGGAGAATATCAACCTAATACACCCTTTGCTGTGACTTTAGTTTATTGAATTAAGGGCACGTGATTATGCTGCCTGATGGATGTATGAGTGTAAAAAATGTTCACATGTGATGAGCATATATGGAAACTAATATATTTCATAAGATATATCATGGGGTGGGTGTTCCTTTGGCTGGTGTGATTTTATACATGAAAAATAAATCCACATTATATGTTGGTGCTTGCTGCATATTATTGGTGCTTTAGTCCACATGGAACATGAAGGGAATGTCAGGCTTTATTTTTCTTATCTTGCATGATGTTATGTGTGTTTGTAATAAATTAGTTGCAGTCAATACTTGTCCCACTGCCACAGTGGTTAAGTTATGGTTGAATTCAAGGTTGAGGTTGACATGTTTGGTTGGGTTTCTCCAAAGCACCTGGACTAAGGACATCATTTTTGTTGAGTGTATATTATGAGGACAAATTTTTCATACCCGTATTGGAAACAGGAAGTTTGTATTTGGCGAATCTTTTGAAGGAGACAAAATGTGTAGTTCAAGTTATGCTTATATGGAGCTTTCTAATGGGTTGCAACCTGAAGTCGTAAAGTTTTATCAAGGTATACAATTTTATGAATTGAATGGGATGTGAGCATACAACTTGCTTCAACCTCAAGTTGAAACGCTTTTGTTAAAGTGGAACTAACATCATGGTGCTTCATGTGCTTACATTTTTATAATCTCTCGGTTTTGTCCTCTGAAGGGTAGATGGTTGTTCCGCTCACCTGACTGTTTCTCATTCTTCTGAGAACCTAATTTGTTCTAAAGGATTGCATTTGTGATTGTGATATGAAGGAATTGGCATTAACACCATTTCAAGTGTGTATGTACTTCCGTGACAGCATTTACTGGGTGATGTACTTGTGGGTTTGGCAATTGCAGAAAACATACAAATTAGTGTAAAAATGTTCCATTTCCAAGTTGTAAGCAGAACGAACAGAAGGTTGTACAATGAGACATTCGTGCGGACGTTTTGTATGGAAGTGGACTAGTTGCACATAATATTAATTTCCCTGAACGCAGTTTAAGTGGTTAGCATTAAATAGATACTTTCCACACTTTAAGTTGATTGTGTTTCAATATCAATATCACTAACTTAAGATATTGCCCGTAGGAAAGAAAATCGTAGAATGCAATTGTCTTAAAGTTCAATATAGGCTTTGAAAGTGAAACAAATTCAATCGTGTTCATTGTTTACCATACAACTTTTCAGTGCAGCGTCATGGAGATATGTTCAACTTTTCATATTCAAACACTTCAAATGGAAAATGACAGAAAGAAGAAATTGACACTCAAAATCTGGAGAAGAAAAACATCGAAACCAATGCTTCTTAAAGCGCACCAATGTAATAATGAACAAATCTAAACCATGGGTTTAATGTGTCGCTTTCAGGGGAAGAGGCGGCAGGGGTGGTAAATGTGCAAAGTACAAAAGTCTGTATGACATGTATTCAGTGTACTGATGCTCAAAGCATACCATCTAATTGGCACGAACCTGGCGTCAATGAGTGTCGTGCGCTTCAATTTGCTAATGTGGAATCTCGTGCAACAATATCAAACAATAATTATTGTTGTTGGCAACATACAACGAACCTTGTTGGGTAGTGCTGACTGGTTGTGCACACTAGAGCGTGCCTTAGGTAACCTGTTGGGTTTGAAAAGATTATACCCATTTTGCTCCTGAAATTTCATCTACTGTAAAGAATGATTCACACAGTTAAAAATGCAAATTGTTTTTCAATTTCTATATGTTTGCAGAAACTTCATTTTTCATCAACTATTACAAAGAAAACAAACATGTACATCACTTGTCTCGTGTTTAGCTTCCTAAATGGCGTATTCCACGCTTTATAAATGCACTTACTATTTTACACATTGTGTCAAGTTAAATCTCTAAAATTGGCCACCCATTGTAATTCCTTCGCGTTCGGTTGAGCACCCTCATTGAACGTGTTTTAACAGCACATAACATTGTGATGTATAAGAACATACTTCTTGCATCATGTCATCATATCAAAGGACATCCGGTGTATGTTGTCCAAAATAATAAAATAATACATGTTTATATATATTACACACACACACACACACACACACACACACACACACACACACACACACACACACACACACATTGTGTGCATATGTGTATTATTTAACACTAGCTATTTATTATTCAAGGATCATACAACCGTATCAATGAAACCAAGGCTCCCTACACCAAATGTATCAGTATACATTTTCCACATTAAAACGAGCATTTCCTTAAAACTAAATAGCGTGGGCATTTTAGTTTTCTCATCGCATAACTTTAAGATTTCCAATTGTGACATCATCACAATAGAAAGGTGAGACCAAAAGGAGAAAAGTATTGCAACTCACTAATGTTGCGGCATCCGTGAAACCTTTTATAGAAAATGAGATTCTAATTTTTTATTTGTCATATGGAGCTTGAGGGTGGGAACAATTATGGGTGACCAACATAGCGCAATAATATATAATAAATTGGAACACGATTTGAAATCATATAAAAAAATGAACAATATTCAGATATTGCCATTTGGCACTTCGATTGTCACATAATGTGGGCATCTCTTTAATGATGTTCTATGCAAATACAATGGTAAACAACTATATATTTTCTTCCAATGACCATCATCGTTATATTGTCGCCAAGTTAAGTTCAAAGTGCGTTTTTTAATGGTTCGACAGTTTGACTTCGTAGCCCAAAAAAAGCATAATAAGTCCATATGGATAACAACATATCCTTATCTATATAACAACAACAATAACATGCTCGTACCCATTTTAAGGTTAATAATATATACATCGTAAAATGGTTGTAGGGCTATTCGTCTCCGATCATGAGGTTCACAACTGGTGATCTAGTGAAACGTGTCTTTCCAACAAAGTGTGTATTGATTGAATTCGAGCTCCGTACAATCCAACTAATGTGCACTATTTGGTCGAAGGTGTAAAATGGGATGAGTTGTGAGGGTTACTTCGGTCTAAGGCCCTATAAACTAAACATGAAAAAATAACTAAAAAAATGTTATTAAAAAGGTTGAGAATTTTGCAAATTGAGTCTAACTCTTTTTTTTCTTACAATTCTTATTTTAGACTGTTTGTTTGTTTACAATTGGTAAATTGGTTTTACGTTTTGGAGTATGCTAGTAACTTTTTTATTATTATTTGTTTTCATATAATCCAATTCAAAGTTGGGAATATTTGACTTTCGGAATGTAACCGTACATCTATATGACAACCATCATATTTTTCTAAGGTACTTCTAAGGTTTTTTTTTTTAGGGGGGGGGGGGCTTGAGGGTGGGAACTGCAATTCTGTGTCCCCCATTTGGACCAAAATTGAGGAAACCTCTAGGTAGTTTTCAACTAAGCCACTTTCAACTAGAGAAACTGCCACCCAAGCAGACAACTAGATAATCTGACTGCACCCGTGTGCAGTCTGGACTCCCCTGAGTCCACAGCAAGAAGAATCACTAAAAACGCCCAACCAAGCGATTAGTTATGGAGTGGCCAAGATGCCAATATTTATACAAGCTTCTTGGGAGAGAGGCGGCTACCTCCTCAATCTACTAAGTCCTAAATCCTCTCACAACTTCTATCTACTGAGGTACGGAACCAATCAGAAGACTGTACAGTATAGAAAGGTACTACGGCCGATGTACTTTATGTACGGCATGTGTACGACAAGGCCATGGAGGGAACGCCTGTCTCTTTCGGACTTGTCCTCATGCTCTCCGGGATTTCCTCTTCTCAATGACATCGTGCCACGTGTCGCCAAGTCATGTCACGACCGAAAACCGCCAAGGCGGCCATTCCGGGATCTCGGCGATGGTGCGGGCCGTCGGATCAAAACCCGCTTTAAGCGACAGCCGTTCAAAAACAAATGTCTGGTACATTTGTTTCGTGCGCACTAAAAAATCTCCCACTAGTTTCTATGTATTCTATTCCGTTAATTGGATTAGTCGACTATCTATTGTTTAAATAGCTATCAAACCTTATATATCCTAACGGACTACTACGACATGCTGGTAAGGGTTGACGGCTACGCCTCGCCCTACTAGTCGGAGGTTCGAGTCTTGCCGGACTCAACCTTTTTGGTTGAGAGTGACTTAGGTCACTCTTAAGCCCTGCCTATGGAGCTAAGGCAGCCATGGCTCCACCGCCCTCTCTCTCCTTCAGTGACTACAACAAGTATGGGGGCTAGAGAGAGAAGGTGGAGGCACACTGCCTGTGCTTTCTTTTTCCTTTCTATATTTTAATTAAGACCTAGAAAATACCTCCCCTAAATCTAGTGATTTCAACATGAACAATTATGGGTGACCAACATAACGCAATAATATATAATAAATTGGAACACAAATTTGAAATCATATAGAAAATTTGAACAATATTCCGAGGTTGCCATTTGGCACTTCGATTGTCACATAATGTGGGCATCTCTTTAATTATATTCTATGCAAAAACAATGGTAAACAACTATATATTTTCTTCCAATGAACATCATCGTTTTATTGTTCGTCTAATTAAGTTCAAAGTGTGTTTCTTAATGGTTTGACAGTTTCAATTCGTAGCCCATAAAAAGTACAATAAATCCATATGGATAACAACATATCTTTATCCATATAACAACAACGATAACATGCTCGTACCCATTTTAAGGTTAATAATGCATACGTTATAAAATGGTAAGAGGGTTATTCGTCTCCATTCATGAGGCCCAGAACTGGTGATATAGCAAAACATGTCCTTCCAAAAGTTACAACAAAGTGTGTATTGATTGAATCGAGCTCCGTACAATCCAGCTGATGTGCGCTATTTGGTCGAAGGTGAAAAATGGAATGAGTTCTAAGAGTTAGTTCGGTCTAAGGCCCTATAAGCTAAACATGAAAAAATAACTCAAAATTTGTTATCAAAAAGGTTGAGAATTTTGCAAATTGAGTCCGACTCATTTTTTTATTACAATTCCTATTTTAGATTGTTTGTTTGTTTACAATTGGTTAAAATTACTTGGTTGGTTGATTGGTTTTATGTTTTGGAGTATGCTAGTAACTTTTTTATTATTATTTGTTTTCTTATTTTCCAATTAAAAGTTGGAAATAATTGACTTTCGAAATGTAATCGTACATCTATATGACAACCATCATATTTTTTTAAGGTACTTTTAAGGTTATTTTTATGGAAGGGTGGTGGGGTGTGTGTTGAGGTTTTCTTTTAAGGAGTTATTTGGGTTTTTGCAGGTGGTCTTTTAGTGGGTTTTAGGTCTTTTGTTTTGGTGTTTTGTGGTTTTTTTAGGGTTTTTACATAATTTATAGGGAAAAACAAATGAATTTATTTTTTTAACATTTCACCAAAGTATCGGGAATAAAACGAAGCCTGGTTGACTTTATTACCTTTCTTTCTTTTGATGACATAGAAAAATTCCATTCATGTTTTACAAAACTTTGGCAAATTTTGTTTGCAAAAGCTAAATTGATTTTTTTTTGGTAAACCTTAAGACTAGTTGAAATAGATGAAACTATTATCACAATAAAAATAGGTATCTTTTTTTGGCAATTATTTTTCCCATTATCACTTTGAACACATGGATAACTAAATTTCCTTTGTTTTTTAATTAAAGAGCATATCGATACACAAATAATTACATAAGTAGGTACATACATATATTTTTTACAAACGATGAACTAAAAAACAATTACACTGGATATGTGAAAATCAAACCAAACATTAGTGTAATTCTTCCTTTGGTAACACATGAAAAAAAAGTTTAAAAAACCACACAAATTACTTATGATAATTGTTTTATATGTATATATAGGGGAGCTTATGTGTATATATATATACATATATATGTATATTATATATATATATATATATACTTTCAAAAGGTAAACATCTTACGGATGTTACTCCTAGATAAAAATATAGGCCAAATTCTCAAACAGTCTTTAAAAACTTTCGAGAAACAACCTGTTGTTCTACAACCACAGTAGAAGGGGGAGACCCAGAAGCAGTAGTAGTGGAAGTAGACATTTAAAGCAGAAGCTAACAAGCACCCTACTCAACACCCAACTTCAAGTTGTGACAGAATGCAACTCCGTGATCAATGCAGACTCAAATTCTGCATAACAGTAGTAAGCACAATGTAGAATCACTCTACAAAGATTCAACTCAATTGATCTAGTCAACCATAAGATATTCACACTGCAGATTCACAAAAACTGCCTTAGTAGATTAATATCCAAAGACTTGGATAATCACAATTTGTCTAAGTCCTAAACTATATACTTATAGTGAGTATCTACTAGTCACACTAACTTAAGTGACTGTTCTACAGTACTGTTCTATGCTACGACAAAGTACTAATTTGTACATACTATTTTAAGAGTACTTCCAAAACCTAATTTTGCCTTTTCTCTAAATCTGAATAGTGCGGCACCATTTTAAATTAGCTAAACTACAAAACCTTGTTCCACATATTTACAAATAGAAGGTCGTACATTAAATGTTCCTGGCGCTTAGTCAGCAATGGTCCATAGCATTCGGCTGACTGTTGTCGTGTAGTACGAAGCACCTGATATCGTCCAAGTGTGCATCGTCATTTGTGGTCCCTTGTGAATCGCGTCCGTCAATTCGATGTCAATCAACGGCCCTTCATGGCTGTCCATACGATACTTTTCCAGATATGCGGTTTGCATTCCTTTCGTCCGATTTCGTCAATCCGCTCGTTATTCTCCCGACACGTGTAACTGGTCATCGGCGCTACTCCGTAAAACCTGCAACACCTTTTTCCTGTCGACGCGTGTCCAGCTAGCCGTATAGTACACTCTCTTAATCTTCTATTATTGGAACACTATTTGAGGTAAGTATTACAAGTTTCCTTTTCCCAAAATATTCTAAGTTCTTAATTCCTGCTCATAGGTCTATCTACTGAGTAAAGATTTCCAAATTCAACACTCCACTAAATCTTTAGAATCAGTCACTCACTCAGCCCAATAGCCTTTCTAAAAAACTGCAACTTAGGAGCAGGAAGGGGTTTGGTTAACATGTCAGCAACCATTTTCTCATCCGGTAAGTAACACAATTTTAACACTCTTGCAAGCACATTTTCCCTCACAAAATGAAGTCTGACATCCATGTGCTTGCTCTTAAAATGATGACTCGGGTTAGTAGCACCTTTTACACGAACGTTCTCACAATTTTAACACAA
>JBBHKE010002693.1:83128-158099 GCA_037447655.1 Zygnema cylindricum | reverse complement strand
TATCGTTTTTCACACAATGCTCCCATCATCATGGCTTCCCAATAGATGAACCCAGATCCATTGAAGGTGGGCACCCTAGAGGGTGGGCCCATAACCTGCAATTCTGTGTCCTCCATTGGACCACAGAATACAGGAAGCCTCTAGATAGTATTTAACTAACCCACTTTAAGCCACAACCACTGCTGCCTAAGAAGGCAAACTGACAATTTGACTGCACCCCTGTGTAGCCTGGACTCCCCTAAGTCCGTAGAAAAAAAGAATCACTGAAAACGGCCAACCAGGCGATAAGTTATAGGGTGGCAAAGATGCCAATTTATACAAACTCTCTGAGAGAGAGGACTATCTACCTAAATTTTCCTAATTCCTAGTTTTTTCTTAATTCCCTCTCACAGCTCCTATCTACTGCCTGTACGAACCAATCACAAAACTGTATAGTACTAGAAAGTACTACTGCCGATGTATTTTCTGTACGGCCTCTATACGACAAGGCCATTAAGCGGACGCGTGTCCACTTTCCACTCGTCCGTACGTTCCTCTGAATTCCCGCGACCGAATGATGTCTTCCCACGTGGCGCCAGGTCATGCCACGTCACTAAATGCCAAAATGACCATTCCGGGATTTCGGCGATGATGTGCGCCGTTAGATTTGACGCGAAATTCAATCTCGGCCGTAATAAATACTTGCGCGATATTTGTTTCGCTGTCGTAACAAAATGCGCGATATCCATTTCAAACAAGTACAGTACTTTGTATTTTGTAGAACTGTATCTATGCGTGGCGTTAAGAGTTTCAGTTAAATGAATCTAGTACATTACAATAGTTTAAATAGTAATGAAACCCTATATCTCCTAACCGACTTCTACGACAGACTGGTTAGAGCTAACGGCTAGGCCGCGCTCTGCCGGTCGGGGGTTCGAGTCCTGCCGGACTCAACCTTTTGTTGAGAGTGGCTTAAGCCACTCTTTAGTCCTTCCTATAGAGTTGAGGCAGCCATGGCTCCATTGATCTCTCTCTCTCTCCTTCAGTGACTACAACAAGTATGGGGCGAGAGAGAGAGAAGAGATAGAGGCAGGCTGCCTACATTTTCTTTTCTAATAAATTTAGACCTAGAAAATATACTAAAAACTACTTATTTCAACAAGCACATGGATGTAAGATTACACTTTGTAAGAGAAAAAGTGTTCTCTAGAGTGATTAAATTATGTTATTTGCCACATGCAAAAATGATTAGTGATATGCTAACTAAAGCCCTTCCTACTCCTACGTTGAAGTTGCAATTTTGTGTCCCCCATTTGGACCAAAATTGAGGAAGCCTCTAGTTAGTTTTCAACTAACCCACTTTCAACTAGAGCAACTGCCACCCAAGCAGACAAATAGATAATGTGACTTCACCCCTGTGTAGTCTAGACTCCTTTGAGTCCACAGCAAGAAGAATGACTAAAAAACGCCCAACCAAGCAATTAGTTATGGAGTGGCCAAGATGCCAATATTTATACAAGCTTATTAGGAGAGAGGCGGCTACCTCCTCAATCTACTAATTCATAAACCCTCTCACAACTCCTATCTACTGAGGTACGGAACCAATCAAAAGACTGTACAGTACAGAAAGGTAATATGGCCGATATATTTTCTGTACGGCCTGTGTACGACAAGGCCATCGAGTGTACGCCTGTCTCCTTCGGACTTGTCCACATGCTCTCCGGGATATTCTCCTCTCAATAACATCGTGCCACGTGTGGCCAGGTCATGTTATGACCGAAAACGCCAAAGCGGCCATTCCGAGATCTCGGCGATGGTGCAGGCCGTCGGATCAAAACCGGCTTTAAACGACAGCCGTTCAAAAACAAATGTCTGGTGCATTTCTTTCGTGCGAACTAAAACTCCAACTAGTTTCTATGTATTCTATTTGTAATTCTGTTAATCAGATTAGTCGCCTATCTACTGTTTAAATAGCTATCAAACCCCATGTATCCTAACGGACTACTACGACAGACTGGTAAGGGTTGATGGCTACGCCTCGCCCTACCGGTCGGAGGTTCGAGTCCTGCACGACTCACCCTTTTTAGTTGAGAGTGACTTAGGTCACTCTTAAGCTCTGCGTGTGGAGCTAAGGAAGCCATGGCTCCACCCCCCTCTCTCTCTTTCAGTGACTATAACAAGTATGGGGGCTAGTGAGAGAAGGTGGAGGCAGGCTGCTTGTGCTTTCATTTTCCTTTTTTATTTTAATTAAGACCTAGAAAATACCTCCCCTAAATCTAATGATTTCAACACTCCCCTTATTTTCTAGTCTAATTTTAGTTTCTCTTTTAATCCACACTTTTCTCTACAGTACTTTAGCTTGGGAGATGGCACATGCTTTGTCATCATATCAACCACCATTTCCCCATCACTCCTATACACCAAATTCACAATTTTATTTTCTACTTTTACCTCACAAAACTCAATCTTTTGTCTATATGCTTAGCTTTGAAATGATGTTTTGGATTGGCTGCAATTGCAATTGCAACCTGATTATCACAAAACGCTTCATGCACTCCTTTCTTCATGTACCCCAATTCTTGCAACAAAGACTTCACCCACATCACCTCTTTCACAACAGAACAAGAGGCCATGTACTCAGCCTCCATAGTGGACTGGGCAACAACCTTTTGTTGCTTGCTGCTCCAAGAGCAAGCACCTTCTCCCACATACAATACATACCCAGAAGTGCATCTTCTCATAGGTGCATCCCCATGACTGGCATCACTCCAAGTAGTGATGTTAGTGTGCTCCCCTCCCAAATGCAACCACAGATTCCTAGTTCCCACCAGGTATCTCATTACTCTTTTGGCTGCCTCCCAGTCTCTCTTTCGGGGATCATTAAAAATCCTACCGAGGACTCCAATAGCTGCAGCTATGTCAGGTCTGGTACAATTCATAAAGTAAATCAAACTTCTTACAATTTGTTTGTAAGGAATAGACTTCATAAACTGCCTCTTTTCTGGACTCATTTGATCATCTAGGATTATCACTCCTCCTTCAACACTTCTATCACTTACTTTCTTCAAGTCCAAGGGAGTGGTACTACTCTTAGCATTCTCCATTTGAAATTTCTCAAGCATATTACCAATAGCCTCTTTTTGAGTAAGTCTGATTATCCTCTTCCCCTTATCCATTTCCATTTGAATTCCCGTAATATATTTAGCCTCCGCTAAATCTTTCATGTCAAATCTACTTCTAAGATCTTTCTTTAGTCTATTTATCTTTTCCATAGACTTACTCAATACCAGCAAGTCATCCACATAGATTGCAATAAAAATCACACCATTCTCATCCTCAAACCTATAAATAGAGTGGTAAGAACTGATCCGAATATACCCTTGACAGGTAAGAAACTTATCTAGTTTCTTATTCCATTGTCTGGGGGCCTGCTTAAGTCTATATAAGAACTTTATAAGTCAGCAGACTTTGCTTTCCTCTCCTTCCTCTACAAAACCTTGTGGTTGCCGCATGAAGATTTCCTCCTCCAGTTCACCGTTGAGGAAGGCAATCTTAATATCCATCTGATGTATCTCCATGTCTTCCGCTGCTGCTAAACTAAGGAGAATCCTTACAGATGGGAATCGTACTACCGCAGCAAAGGTCTCCTCATAATCTATCCCTTCTTTTTGGGTGAAACCATTTGCCACCAACCGAGCCTTATATCTCTCAATGGTATTATCTGGTTTCAGTTTCAGTTTAAATACACAATTGCAGCCAATAGATTTTCTATCTGGTGGATTGTCCACCAGCTCCTAAGTATTTGCTTCTATGATTGAGGCCATCTCATCATTTATGGCTTTGACCCATCTCTCTTTCTTCGGACTGTTCATTGCCTCCGAGTATGACTGAGGCTTATTTGGGTGAGAAAGCTTTGTTACCATGTGAGCAGCCTGTTTTTCTTGAAGCCTTTTGCTGCTCCTACGTTCTCGTTCAAAGTCCGAAGCTGGAATGGAGGGAAGTCTTGTATTCCTCGGCACTGTCTCATCAGCTCCCCTATCCATGGAAATCGGTTTTGAATCTTTTTCCTCTCTCTCCTCAAAGTGTGTAGGAATATGAGGGGATTCGGGTATATCTCCCCCATTTTTTATCTCCCCTAGATCTGCAATCATGTTTTCACTAGTGTCCCTTCTGGGAAGATCTAAGTCCTCCTCATTCTCGGACTCAAAACTGATTTTGATTTTCTTAGTGTATTTGAAGGGATCAAAAGACTTCCCTTCATTCATGACAACTAGATGCTTTACCAGAATGATATCTTGTTTAGCTAAGTCATAGACTCTATTCCCTTGACATCCTCGTCATATCCCACAAAATATCCTGGTTTCCGTTAAGCATCTAGTTTCTAGTTTTTCTTATCTTTGTCAAGACTGTAAACTTGACTACTGAATACTTTCAAGTGAGAGATATTCGGTTTCGTTCCAACCCATCTCTTATAAGGGGTCATTCATTTACATCTTTGGTGAGGACTCTATTCTTAATGTAGTTAGCAAAGTTTATGGCTTCTGCCCAAAATCTTCTTCCTATTTTCTTATCTGCCAACATACTGTATACACTATCTCCTAAAGTCTGGTTTAACCTCTTAGCTACCCCATTTTGTTCTTGATTATTTGGTACAGTTTTCTGATGCTGAACTCCCTCATCTCTCAAATAATCCTCAAATTGGCTAGAGGTGTACTCTCCCCCATTATCACTCTTTATTCTGTTAATGGGGGTTCCGTGCAACTTCTCACTCCAGGCTTTGTATTCTTTAAAGTATTTTGGTGTTTCAGACTTAGTTTTTATGAAGTAGACTCATGAATATCTGGACCAATCATCGGTAATTGTCAACATATACCTCTGTCCCCCAACCAAAGGCACTCTTGCTGATCCCCAAATATCTGTGTGAACCATATCTAGTACTTTCTCACCTCTATATGTGGCAGTTTTGGGAAAGGGAAGTTTGTGAGCCTTACCTTGGGCACAGCCACTACAGTCATCCATCATCTCATTATCCCCAAACTGAATGCCTTCTACTACACCCAGCTTCTTCATTTCCCTCAGTCTATAAAAATGCACATGTCCCAAGCGCTTATGGAAGATCATCAAGCTTGAAACACCACCATAGTAAGCAGTTTTCTTTTCATTACTCAAGTTAAGCCTAAACATTCCTTGGCTTCCCTTATCTGGTGTGAAGTAGACTTCATCTCCATAGTTAGCTGTAAAGACTCCCTTTCTAGTGAAAGTATCAAAATCCTTGTCATCTAATACAGAAGTAGACACAAGATTCTTACTCAACTAAGGAATGTAGAGCATATCTGAGAAGGTGAGAATAGAAGTCTTACCCTCCACTAAGACTTTCTGATCTACCGAGCCCACTAGATCTGTGGTAACTACTCTCCCATCCCCATACTTTATTTCCACTGTAGGGATCTTTCTTAGCTTAGTGAAGAGGTGCTTGTGAGGACACATATGCATGGATAAACTTGAGTCGATGATCCATCCCTCTTTTGGAGCTTCCAAAATGGCTCCAAGGGCACAATTCTGTTTCCGAGGGATCTCCTTCTCCTCTAGATTTTTGTCAACAAGAAGCTCCCTATCTTCCTCCTTGGAAGATTCGTCCTCCTCGGTTTCTCCTTTCACTCGTGTGACCACAAGTGCTTTTTTCTTCCCTCAGGAAAAACCCCCTCCACAATTTTCTTGTAGCCTTAGCTTCGATAGCTTGATGCAATAAGCTATGAAGTGCCCCGACTTATTGCACAAATGGCAAAGGCCCTTTGGAGTCCTCGGTTTTCCAGATTGGTCCTTTTCCCCTTTGAAGCAGTTCTACGGCTTCTTCGGATCCTTCCTCCACCGGTCCGTTCCGGCACCTAGAGCTTGAACACTCTTTCCTCCTCTCCGGATCACAATGGTGTTCTCCTGCACAAATATCATTCAGACCAGGGTGTTCCACTTCCAAGCACTATCATCCATTTCTTGCACTCGGTACACTATATTTTCATACTCGTTCGGCAACTTCATGATGAGAGTGTTAACTTTCATCTTCATAGTGCCTGTCCATCCGGCACTCTCCATCTCCATGTATAGACAAGAGAGATCGTTGCAATAGTCCAACATCTTTCCTCCTTTGAAAGTGTAATACATCACCCTTTGCTCAGCCTGCGGGAGCTCTTGAATGGTGCCAGCTCTATAGATCTCCACTAAGTTCATCCACAACTCCTCGGCCTTAAAGATGTGAAGGTGAGAGGTCGCCAAAGCTTGAGTGAGGTGCCTCAAAATGAAGTGCCTAGCATTCATGTTGGTGTACTCCCACATTTGAATGTCGTTTTCCTCGGTCATCACGGTCATCGCTGAGGGTGTCGTGGCAATAGGAGTGAGAGGTGTCTCCTTTCCTTTCCCCTTTTCGGACACACTGTTGTCCCCATCATCTGTCTCTTTTGTTGGAGCAGACCCTGTTGTAGAAAACCTCACTCCTCCAAACCCTAGTGGAGTTCCTTCAGATAGATGTTTCATTAGTCCACTAACAATACCCCGGTATCGTTTCTCACACAATGCCCCTGTCATCAAAGCTTCCCAGTAAATAAACCCAGATCCGTTGAATATGGGCACCCAGAGGGTGGGCCCATAACCTGCAATTCTGTGTCCCCCATTTGGACCAAAATTGAGGAAGCCTCTAGGTAGTTTTAACTAACCCACTTTCAACTAGAGCAACTGCCACCCAAGCAGACAAATAGATAATCTAACTTCACCTCTGTGCAGTGTGGACTCCCTTGAGTCAACAGCAAGAAGAATCACTAAAAAACGCCCAACCAGGCGATTAGTTATGGAGTGGCCAAGATGCCAATATTTATACAGGCTTATTAGGAGAGAGGCGGCTACCTCCTCAATCTACTAAGTCCTAAACACTCTCACAACTCCTATCTACTGAGGTACGGAACCTATCAGAAGACTGTACAGTACATGAAGGTATTATGGCCGATGTACTTTTTGTACAGCTTGTGTACGACAAGGCCATGGAGTGGACGCGTGTCTTTTTCGGACCTGTCTACATGCTCTCCGAGATTTTGTCTTCTCAATGACATCGTGCCACGTGTCGCCATGTCATGTTACAACCGAAAACCGCCAACGCGGCCATTATCGGATCTCGGCAATGGTGTGGTCCGTCGGATCAAAACCAACTTTAAACGACAGCCGTTCAAAAACAAATGTTTGGTGCATTTGTATCGTGCGAACTAAAACTCCAACTAGTTTCTATGTATTCTATTTGTAATTTCGTTAATCGGATTAGTGGCCTATCTTTTGTTTAAATAGCTTTCAAACCCCTTGTATTCTAACAAACTACTACGAAAGACTGGTAAAGGTTGACAGCTACGCCTCGCCCTACCGGTCGGAGGTTCGAGTCCTACCGGACTCAACCTTTTTGGTTGAGAGTGACTTAGGTCACTCTTAAGTACTGCCTGTGGAGCTAAGGAAGGCATGGCTCCATCCCCCTCTCTCTCCTTCAGTGACTACAACAAGTATGGGGGCTAGTGAGAGAAGGTGGAGGCAGGCTGTCTGTATTTTTTTTTTCTTTTTTTTTTAATTAAGACCTAGAAAATACCTCCCCTAAATCTAGTGATTCCAACAGAAGTATTGTAGGGACGCAGTGGGATTAAGTGAATAGTTAAATTGCTGCAGTGCTATATTACCACGATGCGATAAGTCGAACATTGAGATATAGTGGGACTAGGTTACTTGCTAATTGCTATATTGCTATGCTGCGATGCTGCGTGAAATTCTATGGGCTCCATTGCCCACAGAATTCGCATATCCAAAAGAAGGTAATCTAGATAGTGCCGACTCCAAGTTGATATAAACCCAAAAGAATGATCCCTTCACAATGAAAACCCCAATACACCTTCACCCCAGTGAAGAGAAGACCTTTTGTGTGCTCAGTTTCACCACAGAATGCAAAGCTTGAATATGTGTTTTGGACAATATTCCCCACTTTGATTTTCCCACTAAATAAGTGCCACTTTGGCACGCAAAGACTCTCACCGACTACACCCTTGTGTAGCATAGACTCCCCTGAGTCCGCAGCAAAAAGAATCACTGAAATTTGCTAACCCGAGCATTAAGTTATGGCTGGTCAAAGATGACCTTTATAGTTACAAGCTCTCTTAAAGAGAGGTACCTAAATATCACTAAGTCTTCGTCTGCCTACTCACGACTACGTACTTCTAAACCCTAGTCCAATAGGAACACTATATAGTACAAGAAGGTACAATTGGAGATGTACTTATTGTACGACCATTGTACGATATGGTCTTCAAGGTGACACCTGTGAAATCGGGAGCCATGGTTCCTCCTCCCATCTTCTCCGGTATCAAATAATGTGGCGCCACGTGGCACCGCGTGACGCTATCTCCAAATGCCGCCAAAAGCTCACTTTGCGTGGCGGCTACAATGGCGGCTGTTCGATCAAAACATATTTTACACAGTTCAGATTCGCGTACATGCATGAATTGCTCCTTTTCATTAGTCTGCCGTTTATTAGCTGTTGCGTTAACGTTTATATACCTTTGAAACCCGTAACGTGTATCGTTTCGTCAACACCTTATTGGATAAAGCATTCCCCTACAAATATAACTATAAACTATGGTTCAAATCTGGTGTAGGACAGTTTTTGGTTATTTGTTAGTTAGTTAGAATTCTGTTCTTGTACATCTATAAATACCTATTGTACCCTACATTTGCCATCGTTGACTCTAAGCTATAGGCTAAAGCTAACGTCTATTATAGGATGTAGGTACCATGAATAAATCCTGGATCCGACAAACATATTTTGGTACAAACTACGAATTAGCCTATCCTCTTTAAACAGCCATGGCTCTAGCTCTCTTTGTGGTCTTCAGTCACTACAACAAGTATGGGGACCGGAGAGAGTTGAGCGAAAAGCAGGTTGCCTTTGCTGACTTATTCTATTTATTTTTCCAATACAAACTTAGAAAATACATAAATTTCAACACTACGCTAGTTTATCATCGCAGCTACGGCGGTATACAAAGTCTAAAGCTTTATAGGAGTGTTGTTTTTGGAAAGCTTTCAGTCTCAACAAATTAATAACACGGTAGAAAGGTTGTAATTTGTAGCGTAAGTTTCACAAGGACATACGTCATCACTTGAGTGCAGTACAGGACAACGAAACTGTGACGCTGACAGAACAGCGCAGCTGCTATTCAGACAGAGCAGCGCAGCAGCACAGCTGTTATGAAGACAGAGAAACGCAACAGCGAAACTGTGATATAGACAAGACAACGTTGCTGTGGTTACTTTGGATATGATCTGTATAGACAACGCAGCTGTTGTAAACTTTGATATGATTCGGTAGAGGACACCGCAGCCACGGGTGATATGAATGTGATTCAGTACGAGACAACGCAGTTGCAATTGATATGAATCAAGTCAATGGACGAGATTGACAAGAGAATCCCAAGTGACTTAGCCGACAAGTATTTGTACAATCACTTAATATAGATTCTGAGTAATATTGACTGTACGTTGATAGATTGGTTTGGCAGGATTAGGAACACGTAGATCTCAATAGGTGGGTTGATTTTGGACTTACCTCTCAAGTACACTTGTATTAGTGGTAGAACACCGAGAGTATAAGACTTAAGACTTAGAGCATTTTATGCATCCAGACTTCCAAGTAGTAAAATTGCAGACAGTTTTTGGGAAACTTATGAGTATTATATCTTTAGATTGTTAGGTCAATTGTACTGCAACTTTCAAAGTTGTCAATGTTTATGCTGTTCTATAGATTGATAGAGCTTTGCGAAGTTTGGATGCTTGTATAAGATTTGGTGAGCACTTGTAAACAGCTATTTGGTAGGAATCTTGATAGCTTCTAAGAGTGTATCATGTCTACTTCTACTACTACTGCTGCTCCTCGAACTACACTGGTGGTTCTAGAACAACAAGGTAACAATTCGTGTTATCCTTTACTGCTTGTGTAATTTAGGTTACAATTCTTGTTATCGCTAACAGTTTGTGTAAGATAGATAACAATTCATGTTATCGCTAACAGTTTGTATAATTTAGGTAACATTTGTTATTATTGCTAACTGTTTGTGTAATTTAGGTAACAATTCTTGTTATCGCTAACTGTTTTTGTAATTTAGGTAACAATTCCTGTTTTCGCTAACAGTTTGTGTAATTTAGGTAACAATTTTTGATATTGCTAACTGTTTGTGTAATTTAGGTAACAATTCTTGTTATTGCTAACTGTTTGTGTAATTTAGGTAACAATTCTTGTTAGCGCTAACAGTTTGTGGAAGTTAGGTAACAATTTTTCTTATCACTAAAAGTTTGTGTAAGTTAGGTAACCATTCTTTTTAGCGCTAACAATTTGTGTAAGTTAGATAACAATTCTTTTTAGCCCGAACTATTTCTATATTTAGGTAACAATTTTTGTTATCCCTAACTCTTTGTGTAATTTAGGTAACAATTTTCGTTATCACTAACTGCTTGTGTAATTAAGGTAACAATTCTTATTATCGCTAACAGTTTGTGTAAGTTAGATAACAATTCATATTAGCGCTAACAGTTTGTGTAAGTTTGGTAACAATTCCTCTTATTGCTAACAGTTTGTGTAAGTTAGGTAACCATTTTGGTTAGCGCTAACAGGGTGTGTAAGTTAGATAACAATTCCTGTTAGCGCTAACTGTTTGTGTAATTAAGGTAATAATTCTTGTTATCGCTAAAAGTTTGTGTATTTAAGATAACAGTTCCTGTTATCGCTAACTATTTGTGTAATTTAGGTAACAATACTTTGCAATTCTGTGTCTCCCATTGGACTACAGAATACAGGAAGCCTCTAGATAGTTGTTAACTAGCCCACTTTAACCCACAGCCATTGCTGGCCAAGCAATGAAGGTGACAGTTTGAATGCACCCTTGTGCAGCGTAGACTCCCCTGAGTCCGTAGGAAAAAGAATCTCTGAAAACTCCCAACTAGTCGATAAGTTATGAGGCGGTAAAAATGCAAATTTGTACAAACTCTCAAAAGGAGAGGTGACTGCCTAACAAAATTTTCTAAGTCCTGATTTCCTCTAATAACTTCTATGTACTGAAGTACGGACCAATCAGATTACTGTACCGTACCAAAAAGTACTACTGCCGGTGTACCTTTTGTACGACCTATGTACGACAGGACTATTAAGCGGACGCGTGTCTCATTTTCACTCGTCCCTACATTCCTCGCAATTCCTATGACCGAATGTCATCTCTCCACGTGGCTCCAGGTTATGCCACATCACAAAACGCCAAAGTGACTACTCTGAGATTTCGGCGATGATGTGTGCAAAAGGATTTGCAGCGAGACGCAATCTTGGCTGTAATAAATATTTTCGGGATATTTGTTTCGTTGTCGAAACAAAATGCGTGGTATCCAATTTGAATTGGTACATTCATAAAACTGTATCCAAGTAGGCTGTACATAGTTTTAGTTAAATGGATTTGCTCCTTCCTAAATATATATATATCTATCACATACTATAGCATTTAGCATTGGTTCTAGTCTAGTAGGATAAAGCAAACCACTATCGCCCAGCTTGACGAACCACAGGTACCGGGATCAAATCCCGAGTCCGTCAGGTATATTTTTAGTAGCTTTAAAAATATCTGCTTGTTGAACTAAGGCAACCATGGATCAACCACTCTCTCTATCTTTTAGTGACTACAACAAGTATAGGGGCTAGAGAGAGGAGGTGTAGGCAGGCTGTTTGTCTTTTTTCTTTTCTTTTATACTAACATTTTAAACCTAGAAAATACTCTAGAAATCTATTAATTTCAACACTCCCCTTATTTTCTAGTCTAATTTTAATTTTTCTTTCAACCCGCATTTTTCCCGACAATATTTTAATTTAGGAGAGGGCATAGGTTTGGTCATCATGTCAGCCACCATTTCTTCATCAGGTTTATACACGAGATTTAAAATTTTATTTTCAACTTTTTCTCTTACGAAGCTTAATCTTATGTCCATATGATTTGCTTTGAAATGGTGTTTTGGATTGGCTGCAATTGCGATTGCAGCTTGATTATCGCAAAAAATTTTATGCATTCCCTCCTTCATATATCTCAGTTCTTACAACAATGACTTCACCCACATTAGTTCTTTTACAGCAGAACAAGACGCCATATACTCAGCCTCCATAGTAGACTGAGCAACCACCTTTTGTTGCTTACTGCTCCAACAGCAAGTGAAACTCTGAGACCTCCATTGGCCCTCAGAGTATGCAGATCCAAAAGAAGCTAATCTAGATAGTGCCGACTCCAAGTTGATATAAACCCAAGTGACTGACCCCTTGACAGACAGAACCCCAATATAGATTCACCCCTGTGAAATAACACTTTCTATGTGCTCAGTTCCACCACAGAATGCAAAGTTAGAATATGAGATTTGGACACATTCACCCACTTTGACTTTCCCTTAGAAATACAACCACCCTGGCAGACAAAAACTCTGACCGACTACACCCCTGTATAGCCTGGACTTCCGTGAGTCCGTAGCAAAAAGAATCACTGAAAAATGGTCAAGTAAATTGATAGTTATGGCTGCCCAAAGTTAGCCATTTATACAAGGTGCTCTCTTAGAGAGAGGGTCCTATCTGCCAAATTTTTCTAAGTCCTATCTCCCTCTAAAACTCTATCTACTGAAGTACGGACCAATCAGATTACTGTACCGTACCAAAAAGTACTACTGCCGGTGTACCTTTTGTACGACCTATGTACGACAGGACTATTAAGCGGACGCGTGTCTCATTTTCACTCGTCCCTACATTCCTCGCAATTCCTATGACCGAATGTCATCTCTCCACGTGGCTCCAGGTTATGCCACATCACAAAACGCCAAAGTGACTACTCTGAGATTTCGGCGATGATGTGTGCAAAAGGATTTGCAGCGAGACGCAATCTTGGCTGTAATAAATATTTTCGGGATATTTGTTTCGTTGTCGAAACAAAATGCGTGGTATCCAATTTGAATTGGTACATTCATAAAACTGTATCCAAGTAGGCTGTACATAGTTTTAGTTAAATGGATTTGCTCCTTCCTAAATATATATATATCTATCACATACTATAGCATTTAGCATTGGTTCTAGTCTAGTAGGATAAAGCAAACCACTATCGCCCAGCTTGACGAACCACAGGTACCGGGATCAAATCCCGAGTCCGTCAGGTATATTTTTAGTAGCTTTAAAAATATCTGCTTGTTGAACTAAGGCAACCATGGATCAACCACTCTCTCTATCTTTTAGTGACTACAACAAGTATAGGGGCTAGAGAGAGGAGGTGTAGGCAGGCTGTTTGTCTTTTTTCTTTTCTTTTATACTAACATTTTAAACCTAGAAAATACTCTATAAATCTATTAATTTCAACACTCCCCTTATTTTCTAGTCTAATTTTAATTTTTCTTTCAACCCGCATTTTTCCCGACAATATTTTAATTTAGGAGAGGGCATAGGTTTGGTCATCATGTCAGCCACCATTTCTTCATCAGGTTTATACACAAGATTTAAAATTTTATTTTCAACTTTTTCTCTTACGAAGCTTAATCTTATGTCCATATGTTTTGCTTTGAAACGGTGTTTTGGATTGGCTGAAATTGCGATTGCAGCTTGATTATCACAAAAGATTTCATGCACTCCCTCCTTTATTTATCCCAGTTCTTTCAATAATGATTTCACCGACATTAGTTCTTTTACTGCAAAATAAGACGCCATATACTTAGCCTCCATACTAGACTGAGCGACCACCTTTTGTTGCTTATTGCTCCAACAGCAAGCACCTTCCCCCACATACAAAACATATCCAGAAGTGAATTTCTCAAAGGTGCATCCCCATAACTGGCATCACTCTAAGTGGTGATATCAGTGTGCTCCCCTCCCAAATGCAACCATAATTCTCTGGTGTTAACCACATATCTCATGACTCTCTTGGCAACCCCCAATCTCTCTTTCTAAGATCGTTGAGACTCCTACTGAGGACTCCTACTCCTCCCGCTATGTCTAGCCTTGTACAGTTTATAAAGTAGATCAAACTTCCTACAACGTGTCTGTAAGGAATAGACTTCATAAACTCTCTCTCCTCTGGACTCATCTGATCATCTAAGATTATCACTCCTCCTTCTGCACTCCCATCACTTACTTTTTTCAAGTCCATGGGAGTGGTACAACTGTTAGCTTTCTCCATTTGAAATTTCTCAAGCATATTTCCTATTGCTTCTTTCTGAGTGAGTCTTATGATCTTTTTACCCCTATCTCTTTCCATTTGAATTCCCAATATTTATCTTGCCTCCCCTAAATCTTTCATGTCAAATGTGCTTCTAAGATCTTTCTTCAACTTATTGATCTTGTCCAAAGACTTACTTAACACCAGCAGATCATCCACATAAATTGCAATAAAGACCACACCATTCTCATCCTCAAACATATAGATAGAATGGTCAGAGCTGATCCTGATATATCCTAGACCAGTAAGAAACTCATCTAGTTTTTTATTCCACTATTGTGGAGCCTGCTTAAGTCCATATAATGATTTTATGAGTGTGCAAACTTTACTCTCTTGTCCATTCTCCACAAATCCCTCAGGTTGCCTGATGAAGATTTTTTCCTCTAACTCACCATTGAGGAAGGCGGTCTTAATGTCCATCTGATGAATTTCCATGTCTTCCGCTGCTCGTAGACTGAGGAGAATCCTGACTAATGGGAAACGAACAACTGGGGCGAATGTCTCCTCATAGTCAATCCCCTCCTTTTGGGTCAAACCCTTTACCACCAAACAAGCCTTATATCTTTCGATGGTATTGTTAGGTTAAGGTTTAGTTTAAAGACCCATTTACACCCAATAGTTTTTTTGTCGGGAGGGCAATTCGCTAGTTCCCAGGTATTTTCTTCCATGATGGAAGCCATTTCATCATTTATGGCCCAGATCCATCTGTCCTTTTCTAGACTGTTCACTGCCTCCAGGTATGACTGAAGCTCATCAGGATGTGATAGATTAGTTACCTTATGAGTTGCCTATTTCTCTCGTAGCCTTTTGCAGCTCCTTCTCCCCCTTCAAATTCTGAAGATGTAATAGAGGGAAGTCTTGGGTTCCTCCTTAGTGTCTCATTAGCTCCCCTATTCATGGAAGATGGTTCGGATTCCTCCTCTTCTGTCTCCTCGAAATCCATGGAAATATGAAGGGTATCTGGTAGCTCTCCTCTATCTTGGATCTCCCCTGAATTTGCAATCACGGTATCACTCATGTCCTTTTCGGGAAAAACAAAGTTCTCCTCACTCTCGGACTCAAACGTGATTCTTATCTTCTTAGTATATTTAAAGGGGTCAATTGACTTTCCTTTATCTATGACAACTATGTGTTTTACCAGAATGATATCTTGCTTTGCTAAGTCATAAACTCCATATCCCTTAACATCCTCATCATATCCCACAAAATATCCAGGTTTTCCCTTAGCATCAAGTTTCCAGTTTTTCTTATCCGTATCTAGACTGTAAACTTGACTACCAAAAACTTTAAGGTGAGAGATATCTGGTTTTCTTTCAACCCATCTCTCATAAGGTGTCATACCTTTGACTGCTCATATGAGGACTCTATTTTTAATGTAATTGGCACAGTCCGTGGCTTCTGCCCAAAATCTCTTTCCTATTATTTTGTCAGCTAAAATACTGCATACACTATCTCCTAGTGTTCGGTTTAGCCTTTCTGCTACACCATTTTGTTTCGGATTATGGGGTACAGTTTTCTGGTGTTGAACTCCCTCATCTCTTAAGTATTCCTCAAATTGGTTAGAGGTATACTCTCCCCCATTATCACTCCTTATTCTCTTAATGGGGGTTCCATGCAACTTCTCACTCCAGGCTTTGTATTCTTTGAAGTAAGTTGGTGTTTTTGACTTTGTTTTTAGAAAATAAACTCTAGAGTATCTTGACCAATCATCTGTGATTGTCAACATATATCTTTTCCCTCCAATTGAGGGTACCCTTGTTGGTCCCTAGATATCTGTGTGGATCAAATCTAGTACTTTTTCACCCTTATATCGGGCGGCTTTAGGAAACGGAAGTCTGTGAGTTTTTCCTTGGGCACATCCACTACAATCATCCACCATTTCATTATCACTGAACTGAATGCCTTCTACCACACCCAGCTTCTTCATCTCCCTCAACCTATCAAAATGCACATGCCCCAACCGCTTATGCCAAATCATCAATATGGGACACCAACATAATTAGCATTCTTCTTTTCATTATTCAGGTTAAGCCTAAACATTCCTTGGCTACCCTTATCTGCTGTGAAGTAAACTTCATCCCCATAATTAGCTGTAAAAACTTCCTTTCTAGTGAAAGTATCAAACTCTTTGTCATCTAACACAGATGTAGAAATAAGATTTTTACTCAGCTGAGGAATATAAAGCACATCTGAGAAAGTGAGAATAGAAGTCTTACCCTCCACTAAAAATTTCAGGTCAACTAATCCCACTAGATCTGTAGTAACAACTCTCCCATCCCTATACTCTATTTCTACAGTGTGGATTTTCCTTTTCTTATTGAAGAGGTCCTTATCACGACACATATGCATGGATGCACTTGAGTCGATGATCGAACCTTCCTGTAAAGCTTCCCGAATTGCTCCAATGGCACACTTTTGTCTCCGAGGGATCTCCTTCTCCTCCAAACTCTCGTCAAGAAGAAGCTCCCCATCTTCCTCATAGGACTCGTCCTAGGTGTCTCTTGTCACCTTTTTCATCAAAAGTGCCTTTTTCTTCCCTCCGCAAGAACCCCTTCGTTTGTTCTCTTTGAGCCTTAGGTGCGCCAGCTTGGCACAATCCGCAATAAAGTGCTCTGGCTTTTTGCAAAAATGACATAGGCCCTTTGGGGGCCTCGGTTCTCCAGGTTGGACTTTTCTCCTTTGTATGGTTTTTTCGGTTCCCGCCTCCACCTGTCCCCACCGTCAGCTAGAGCTTGAACGCTCTTTCCACCTCCCATGATCTCCATGGTATTTTCCTGCACAAGTATCATCATGACCACTGTATTCCACTTCTATGAACTATCAGTCATGTCTTGTACTCGGTACACTAAGTTCTTATACTCGTGTGGTAACTTCATGATGAGAGTGTTTACTTTCATTTTCATTGTGCCTGTCCAACCAGCACTTTCCATCTCCATATACAAACAAGAAAGATCATTGCAATAATCTAACATCTTTCCTCCTTTGTACGTGTAACTCACTAGCTTTTGCTCAGTCAACTTGAGCTCCTGAATGGTACCAGCTCTATAGATCTCCACCAAACTTTCCCACAACTCCTCGGCCTTGTAAATATTAAGGTGAGAGGTGGCCAAGGCTTGTGTGAGATGCCTTAGAATGAAGTTCTTGGCAGCCATGTTTATGTCTTCCCACATTTGAACATCGTTCTCCACTGTCTTCACGGTCGCCGCTCCTGGTGCTATGGCAATAGGGGTGAGGGGTATCTCCTTCCCTTTTTCCTTTTCGAACACACTGTTGTCCCCATCATCTGCCTCCTCCGCGGAAGCAGTCGCTGGTGCAGAAAACCTTACTCCTCAAAATATTGGCGGAGTTCCCGAAGGTGGACGTTTCACTTGTCCACTGACGATACCCAAGTATTGTTTTTCACACAAAGCTCCCATCATCATGGCTTCCCAATAGATGAACCCAGATCCATTGAAAGTGGGTACCCTAGAGGGTGGGCTCATAACGTGCAATTCTGTGTCCTCCATTGGACTAAAGAATACAGGTAGCCTCTAGATAATTGTTAACTAGCCCACTTTAACCCACACCCAATGTTGGCGAGGCAATCAATCTGACAATCTGAATGCACCCCTCTACAGCGTGGACTCCCCTAAGTCCAAAGGAAAAATAATATCTGAAAACGCCCAGCCAGGCGATAAGTTATGAGGTAGTAAAAATGCCAATTTGTACAAACTCTCAAAGGGAGAGGTGACAGCCTAACAAAATTTTCTAAGTCCTAATTTCCTCTAATAACTTCTATCTATTGAGGTACAGACCAATCAGATTACTGTATCGTACCAAAAAGTACTACTGCCAATGTACCTTTTGTACGGCCTATGTACGACAGGATTATTAACCGGACGCGTGTCTCCTTTTCACTCGTCTGTACATTCCTCGAAATTCCTATGACCGAATGTCATCTCTCCACGTGGCTCTAGGTCATGCCACGTAACCAAACACGAAAGTGACTACTCCGGGATTTCGGCGATGATGTGCGCCGTTGAATTTGCAGCGAGACGCAATCTTGGCCGTAGTAAATACTTGCGGGATATTTGTTTCGTTGTCGAAAGAAAATGCGTGGTATCCGTTTTGAATTTGTACATTCATAAAACTGTATCCATGTACGCCGTACACAATTTTAGTTAAATGTTTTAGCTCCATCCTAAATATATATATATATATCTATCACATATTATAGCATTTAGCATTGGTCCTAGTCTAGTAGGATAAAGCTGACCACTATCGGTCAGCTTGACGAACCGCAGGTACCGGGATGAAATCCGGGGTCCATCAGGTATATTTTTACTAGCCTTAAAAATATCTGTCTGTTGAACTAAGGCAGCCATGGATCAACCACTCTCTCTATCCTTCAGTGACTACAACAAGTATGGAGGCTAGAAAGAGGAGGTGTAGGCAGGCTGTATGTCCTTTTTCATTTTCTTTTATAATAACATTTTAAACCTAGAAAATACTCTAGAAATCTATTAATTACAACAATTATCACTAATTGTTTGTGTAATTCAGGTAACAATTCTTGTTATCGCTAACTGTTTGTGTATTTTAGGAAACAATTCTTGTTATCGCTAATTGTTTGTGTAATTCAGGTTACAATTCTTGTTATCGCTAACAGTTTGTGTTATTTAGGTACAATTCCTGTTATCGCGAACTATTTGTGTAATTTAGGTAACAATTTTTGTTATCGCTAATTGTTTGTGTAATTTAGGTAACAATCCTTTTTATCTCTAACATTTTGTGTAAGTAAGATAACAATTCTAGTTAACGCTAACAGCTTCTGTAATTTAGGTAAGAATTCCTGTTAGCGCTAACAATTTGTGTAATTTAGGTAACAATTCTTGTTATCGCTATCTATTAGTGTAAGTTAGATAAAAATTCGTGTTAGCGCTAACAATTCTTGTAATTTAGATAACAATTCTTGTTATCGCTAACTATTTGTGTAATTTATGTAACAATTCTTGTTATCGCTAACTGTTTGTGCAATTCTGTGTCCTCCATTGGACTACAGAATACAGGTAGCCTCTAGATAATTGTTAACTAGCCCACTTTAACCCACAGCCACTGCTGGCTAGCAAATCAAGCTGACAATCAGAATGCACCCTAGTGCAGCCTAGACCCCCGTGAGTCCGTAGGAAAATGAATCTCTGAAAACTCCCAACTAGGCGATAAGTTAAAAGGCAGTAAAAATGCCTATTTGTACAAACTCTCAAAGGGAGAGATGACTGCCTAACAAAATTTTCTAAGTCTTGATTTCCTCTAATAACTTCTATCTACTGAAGTATGGACCAATCAGATTAGTGTATTGTTCCAAAAAGTACTACTGCCGGTGTACCTTTTGTAGGGCCTATGTACGACAAGACTATTAAGCGGACGCGTGTCTCCTTTTTACTCGTCTGTACATTCCTCGGAATTCCTATGACCGAATGTCATCTCTCTACGTGGCTCCAGGTTATGCCACGTCACTAAACGCCAAAGTGACTACTCCGAGATTTCAGCAATGATGTGCGCCGTTGAATTTGCAGCAAGACGGAATCTTGGCCGTGATAAATACTTGCGCGATAATTGTTTTGTTGTCGAAACAAAATGCGTGGTATCCGTTTTGAATTGGTAAATTTATAAAAACTTTATCCATGTACGCCGTACACAGTTTTAGTTAAATGGATTTGCTCCTTCGTAAATATATATATATCTATCACATACTATACCATTTAGCATTGGTCCTAGTCTAGTAGGATAAAGCTGACCACTATCGGCCAGCTTGACGAGCCGCAGGTACTGGGATCAAATCCCGGGTCCGTTAGGTATATTTTTAGTAGCCTTAAAAATATATGTCTGTTGAACTAAGGCAGCCATGGATCAACCACTCTCTCCATCCTTTAGTGACTACAACAAGTATGGGGGCTAGAGAGAGGAGGTGTAGGCATGCTGTCTGACCTTTTTCTTTTTCTTTTATTATAACATTTTAAACCTAGAAAATACTCTAGAAATCTATTAATTTCAATAGTTATCACTAATTGTTTGTGTAATTCAGGTAACAAATATTGTAATCGCTAATAGTTTGTGTAATTAAGGTAACAATTCCTGTTATCACTAACTGTTTCTGTATTTTAGGAAACAATCCTTGTTATCGCTAACAGTTTGTGTAATTTAGGTAACAATTCGTGTTATTGCTAAGTGTTTGTGTAATTTAGATAACAATTCTTGTTATCACTAATAGTTTGTGTAAGTTAGATATGAATTCCTATTAGCGCTAAAAGTTTGTGGAAGTTAGATAACAAGTCTTATAAGCACTGACAGTTTGTGTAAGGTAGGTAACAATTCCTTTTATCGCTAACAATTTCTATAAGTTAGGTTACCATTCTTGTTAGCGCTAACAGTTTGTGTAAGTTAGATAACAATTCATGTTAGCGCTAATTATTTCTGTAATTAAGGTAACAATTATTGTTATCGCTAATTGTTTGTGTAATTTAGATAACAATTCCTGTTATTGCTACTTGTTTGTGTAATTTAGGTAACTGAAACTCTGAGACCTCCATAAGTCCTCAGAGTGGACAACTTCTAAGAAGCCTCTAGGATAATCCTGACCCCTTTGTGTTTAAGCAAAAATAATTGCCACCCTGGCAGACAAAAACTCTGACCACCTTCACCCTTGTGAAGGCAAGACTCCCCTGGTTCGATAGCAAAAAGAATCTCTGAATTTGCTCCCCTGAGCTGTAAGTTATAGAGGGTCAAAGTTGACCTTTTGTACAGAAGCTCTCTGGGAGAGAGGGTCCTATCTTCTAATTTTTTCTAAGTCCTATCTCTCTCACATACTCTATCTACTGATGTACGGAACCAATCAGATTACTGTTGCGTAAGCAAAAGTACAGCTGCCGGTGTACTTTATGTACGGACATTGTACGACATGGCCTAAATGTCCACACGTGGAATAACCGGATTCACTCCTTTAATCCTCGGAGATGCCGCGCTCCAATGTTACATTGCCACGTGTCATCTGACGTGGCGATGCCCACAAATCGCCGAATTCTCCTTCCGCGATCTCGGCGCTAATTTCGGCCGTCCGATTAAACTCGCATTTGATCGTAGCCCTAATAAATACATGCGCGGTATTTGTTTCGCTTACAAAATCAATGCGCGGTATTGATTTCTTATCCGTTCCGCAATTCGTGCTTTTACACTACCATATCTATGTATCCCGTTAACAGTTATAGTTAAATGATTTATCCTACGTGTACATGTTTAGATAATTATCGTACTATATACTACGTAACACTACTTCAAGACTTAACGGCTAAGGCTACCGGCTATCTACTCTCTGACGGCCGGCAGGAACCAGGATCAGGCACATACCTTTTAGTAATTAATCCCTAGACTAATATAAATTTCCCGTAAACCTGAGGATAGCCTAGGTAGCCATGGCTCTAGCTTCCTCTCCAATTTCTCAGTGACTGCGACAAGTTTGAGAGTTGGAGAGAGAAGTTAGAGGTAGACTGCCTCGGCTTCTTTATTTCTATTCAGACCTAGAAAATACTTAAAAACCATTAATTTCTACACTCCCCTTATTTTCTAGTCAATCTTAAATTTCAGACCACACTTCTCCCTGTAGAAAATTAGCTTAGGGGAAGGCACAGGTTTGGTCATCATATCTGTTGATATTTGGGTATTTTCTAGGTCTTTATTAGATAGAAAAGGGTAGAGGCAGTCTGCCTCTGACTCCCTTCTCCAAGCCCCCACACTTGTCGTAGTCACTGAAGGCTGGAGAGGGAGCTAGAGCCATGGCTGCCTAAGCTCTTCAGAGAGACAGGAGTAGATAAATATGTTTACTAAAAAGATGTTTGACGGATCCAGGAATTGATCCCGGTACCTACCGGCCGTCAAACATCCCGCAGTCGTTAGCATTGTCCATTTAGTCTAGGACTAGTACTGGTACGTATAGGGTTTGATAAATATCTAAATAGTTAAAGGTAGGATTTTCCATTTAACTGGGTTACGGTATATAGGGCATAGAAACAGTTGTACTTTTAGTACCGGACGAAATAAATAGTACGGACATTTATTTCGACGGTCCGTTTTAATTACGATGTCAATCGGACGGTCGTGGTTAGCGCCGACATCACGCAAAGTAAAATTGGCAGTTTTTAAACGCCGCCACTCTGGATGACACGTGGCAACATCGTACGGGATTACGGAATTTCCGGAACGGCAGAAAACAAATCCGAGAGTGACAAATGTCGCACTCTGGCGACATCGTACAATGTACGTACAGAAAGTACTCCGGCACTTGTACTTTCTTGTACGGTACCATTTTTATGACGCGGCATGACCTGGCGCCACGTGGAGAGATAAGATTTGGAGGCAGGAATTCCGGAGAATACAAGAGCGAATCCGGATAAGACATTTGTTGACTTATTAGCCATGTCGTACGATGTCCGTACAAAAGGTACACCGGCATTTGTACCTTTATGTACTATACAGTAATGTGATTGGTCCGTACCTCAGTACTAGAGGGTTTAGAGAGGGGTTTAGGACTTAGAATATTTCGGGTAGGTAGCTGACTCTCCCAGAGAGCACCTTGTATAAATGGCAAACTTTGGCAAGCCATAACTATCAATTCAGTTGACCAAATTCAGTGATTCTTGTTGCTGCGGACTCAGGGGAGTCCAGGCTACATAGGGGTGTAGTCGGTCAGAGTTTTTGCCTGCCTGGGTGGCTGAATTTCTAAGGGAAAGTCAAAGTGGGGAATGTTATCCTAAACTCATATTCTAACTTTGCATTCTGTAGTGAAACTGAGCACACAGAAAGTCTTATTTCACAGGGTTGAAGCTGTAATGGGGTTTTGATTGTCAAGGGGTCAATCATTTGGGTTTATATTAACTTGGAGTCGGCACTATCTAGATTAGCTTCCTTTGGACCTGCGAATTCTGTGTGGCAATGGAGCCCATAGAATTTCAGGTTATGGGCCCACCATCTAGGGTGCCTATGTTTGATGGAACAGACTTCACTTATTGGGAGTTCACGATGGAGGGATTGCTTTTCGAGAAGCACTTGTGGGGAATTGTTTCGGGACAAGTGAGGTGTCCGCCACCCGGCTTTGGTGGAGCTCACTATGGAGAATCATCTGGGGCTGCCCAGAAAACCAACCGGAGTTCAGATGCAACGGAAGGTGAAGGGAAAATCATTACCGTGGAAGGGGAAATAGGGGAGAAGGATAAAGGGACACCTATGGTGAGGGGAGCTAGGCTCTCGGCTACGGTTCCACTTGTGGGGGTTATAACTGAACCAAAAACCGAAGAAAATGATAGAAAAATTTGGGAATATAAAAACACTATAGCAAAACATCTCATACTTAGATATGTGTCTAAGTCTATAGCTATCACTCTTTTAAATCTAACCAAGTCGTCGGAAATTTGGAACACACTAATTCAGATTTATAAGAGTGAGACTATACAGAGGCAGCAGTTAGTAAGACAAGAGATAGAGGCCTATGTTTATAAAGGCGGTAGCATGAAGAGTTTTGCAATGATATTGCTGTGTTATATGTTGAGCTTGCTAGTGCGGGATATGTAGAATCTGAGGAGAGAAAGATTAATACACTAATCATGAAGCTCCCATATGAGTACGAAGACATCATTTACCGTATGCAGGGAATGGATGTCTCCTCATGGACTTGGAGCATTACCATGGGGATAATTCTTGTGAGGGAAAGCACCTTGGAGCTTCGTAGGGGAAGTGAGAGGGTGACTGCATTTACAGCTGGTGGTGACTGGCGGAAGCGTGATGTGAGGAACGGCGGTGACGAGCGGAAGCGTGATGAGAGGAAGAAAGACAAAGGTAAACCTTATCGGAACTTTGGTGGAAAGAGAGGGAGAAGAAAAGAAAGGGGAGCTTTGAAACAAGGGGTTTGCTTCGCTTGTAGGAAACCAGGTCACTATATGGAGGAGTGTCCTCGTTTGGAAGAACTTAGAAGTTGGAGTGTGAATGAGGAGGAAGAAGGGGAAGAGGAGAAAGAGGATGAAAAAATCTTGGAGCTTCTTCACATCGGTAGAATGGAGAAGAGAGAAAAGTACACAGAAATTCCACGAAGGCAACAGTGTGCTTTTGGAGGTATAAGGGAAGTAAAGAGAGAGGAGGTACTTGAGGATGTTGAGGAGTGTAAAGTGTATGACTTAGAAATGAGAAACTCAGAACTAGGATCCATAAGTGAAAACGGGAAAAATAAAATTAATGAGGATAATTCTATAGGTATTTTGGAATTAGAAAACTGGTCGGAAAGGGAGACTTCAACGGATTCCAAGGAAAGGGGAGAAGTGAAACTAGAAGGGGTTTTAAAGGATAAGGGAGAAGAGGAATATTTAATGAAAGGTTTAGGGGAGGTGAAATATTTATTGGGAATAAATTTAGAAAGTGAGAGTGGAAAGATCTCCATGGAAGAGAGTGAGGAAAGTTCATGTTTTAGGGGTAATGGGTTTGAAATCACTAAAGGGAGTGATGATATTTATGAAGGTGTGCTTGTAAAAGGGTTAGCCTCAGATGTGTGTTGCAGATTGGAGATGGGGCTGGCTGTTTGAATTGCAAGAGGGAAATCAGATTTAGTGTGGATGGAAAAGAGATGAGGTGGATAATATCTTCGCTCGGATTTATGATAAGTGGGATGCTAAATGAAATGTGTGATGCAATTATTATTTCATTTCATCTAATGCATTGTTTTAAATACGAGAGCATATTTCATAAGTTATATAAAAGGAAAAAGAAAAGAAAAAGGAAAAAGGGGAGGGAGTGTTTTGTTTATTTTGTTTGTAATAGTTGAAAGGAAGTAGACTAGAAAATAAGGGGAGTGTTGATATTTGGGTATTTTCTAGGTCTTTATTAGATAGAAAAGGGTAGAGGCAGTCTGCCTCTGACTCCCTTCTCCAAGCCCCCACACTTGTCGTAGTCACTGAAGGCTGGAGAGGGAGCTAGAGCCATGGCTGCCTAAGCTCTTCAGAGAGACAGGAGTAGATAAATATGTTTACTAAAAAGATGTTTGACGGATCCAGGAATTGATCCCGGTACCTACCGGCCGTCAAACATCCCGCAGTCGTTAGCATTGTCCATTTAGTCTAGGACTAGTACTGGTACGTATAGGGTTTGATAAATATCTAAATAGTTAAAGGTAGGATTTTCCATTTAACTGGGTTACGGTATATAGGGCATAGAAACAGTTGTACTTTTAGTACCGGACGAAATAAATAGTACGGACATTTATTTCGACGGTCCGTTTTAATTACGATATCAATCGGACGGTCGTGGTTAGCGCCGACATCACGCAAAGTAAAATTGGCAGTTTGTAAACGCCGCCACTCTGGATGACACGTGGCAACATCGTACGGGATTACGGAATTTCCGGAACGGCAGAAAACAAATCCGAGAGTGACAAATGTCGCACTTTGGCGACATCGTACAATGTACGTACAGAAAGTACTCCGGCACTTGTACTTTCTTGTACGGTACCATTTTTATGACGCGGCATGACCTGGCGCCACGTGGAGAGATAAGATTTGGAGGCATGAATTCCGGAGAATACAAGAGCGAATCCGGATAAGACATTTGTTGACTTATTAGCCATGTCGTACGATGTCCGTACAAAAGGTACACCGGCATTTGTACCTTTATGTACTATACAGTAATGTGATTGGTCCGTACCTCAGTACTAGAGGGTTTAGAGAGGGGTTTAGGACTTAGAATATTTCGGGTAGGTAGCTGACTCTCCCAGAGAGCACCTTGTATAAATGGCAAACTTTGGCAAGCCATAACTATCAATTCAGTTGACCAAATTCAGTGATTCTTGTTGCTGCGGACTCAGGGGAGTCCAGGCTACATAGGGGTGTAGTCGGTCAGAGTTTTTGCCTGCCAGGGTGGCTGCATTTCTAAGGGAAAGTCAAAGTGGGGAATGTTATCCTAAACTCATATTCTAACTTTGCATTCTGTAGTGAAACTGAGCACACAGAAAGTCTTATTTCACAGGGTTGAAGCTGTAATGGGGTTTTGATTGTCAAGGGGTCAATCATTTGGGTTTATATTAACTTGGAGTCGGCACTATCTAGATTAGCTTCCTTTGGACCTGCGAATTCTGTGTGGCAATGGAGCCCAAAGAATTTCAATATCTGCTACCATCTCACTATCTGGTCGGTACTCTAAACTGATTATTTTATTTTCTACTTTCTCTCTTACAAAGCTGAGTCTAATGTCCATGTGTTTAGCTTTAAAATGATGTTTAGGATTGGCAGAAATAGCGATTGTTGCTTGATTATCACAAAATATTTTCTGCACACCACTCTTAAGATGACCAAGTTCACCAAGTAAAGACTTGACCCACATCAATTCTTTTACAGCAGAGCAAGAGGCCATATACTCAGCCTCCATGGTGGACTGAGCCCCATCACCCACATATAATACATATCCAGAAGTGCATCTCCTCATCGAAGCATCACCATAACTAGCATCACTCCAAGTAGTGATGTCAGTATTCTCCCCACCCAAATGCAACCATAAATCCCTAGTTCCTATCAAGTATCTAAGAACTCTCTTAGCTACGTCCCAATCCTTCTTAGTGGGAGTATTTAGACTTCTAGTCAGCACTCCTACAGCTGCAGCAAAATCCGGCCGGGTAAAATTCATAAAATAGATTAGACTTCCCACTACTTGCCTGTAAGGAATAGTGTGCATGAACTTCTATTCTTCAAGAGATAATTCCTCGTCTAAGACTATAACTCCTTCTTCCTCACTCCCCTCACTTCCCTTCTTCAACTCCATTGGAGTTGTACAACTATTAGCTTTATCCATTTGAAATTTTTCAGGCATGTTCCCTATTGCTTCCTTTTGAGTCAATCTTATAATATTTCTTTTTCGGTCTCTCTCTACTTGAATTCCCAAAATATATTTAGCTTCCCCCATATCCTTTATTTCAAATCTCCCCTTAAGATCGGTTTCAGTTTAGTAATTTTTTCCATTGATTTACTTAAAACAAGCAAATCATCAACATAAACTGCAATAAATATAAAACCTTCCTCATCTTCGAAAACATAGATTGAGTGATCTGAGCTGATCCAGATATATCCCAGACTGGTAAGAAACTCATCAAGCTTCTTATTCCACTGTCGAGGCGCCTGTTTCAAACCATAAAGAGATTTAATCAGTCGTCATACCTTACTCTCCTCTCCCTCTTCCACAAACCCTTCGGGTTGTCGCATGAAGATCTCCTCTTCCAATTCTCCATGCCAAAAGGTTGTTTTGATGTCCTTTGGGTGCACTTCTATGTCTTCTGCTCCTGCCAGGCTGAAAAGTATGCGGACGGAGGGTAATCTGACCACCGGGGCAAAGGTTTCCTCGTAGTCAATTCCCTCCTTTTGTGTAAATCCCTTTGCCACTAGTCGGGCCTTGTAGCGCTCGATTGTGTTATCTGGGTTCAGTTTTAATTTAAAAACCCACTTACAACCGATTGGTTTTCGGTTAGGTGGACAATCCACCAGCTCCCAAGTATCGGCTGCCATAATTGAGGCCATCTCTTCATTGATGGCTGTCTTCCACCGATTTCTTTCTGGACAAGTCATCGCCTCTCCATAAGTTTGAGGTTCATCTTGATGAGATAGTTTTGTTACCTTGTTATTAACCTGTTTTTCTTGCAGTTTTTTACTACTTCTCCTTCCCCCTTCAAAATCTGAGGCCGGAATAGATGGTTCTCGTGGATTCTTTCGAACAAACTCGGTTTCTCCCCTATCCCTTGATTCCGAATCAATTTCCACCACGTCTTCCGCTTCGCGTAGAGTTGTCACTGGAGTTTCCACAGCCGAGTCCTTTTCAGTCTGATTTGTACCTGCAAGAATGTCATCGTCTCTAAAACCTGGATAGTTAGGAAGCTCAAAGTCATCAGAATTTTCTGACTCAAATCTGATTTTTACTGACGTTGTATATTTGAAGGGATCCACAGACTTTCCTTCATCCATAACTACTAGATGCTTTACTAAGATTATATCTTCTCTTTTTAGATCATAAGCTCTATATCCTTTAACATCCTCATCATATCGCAATAAGTATCCCGGTTTTCTTTTAGGATCTAGCTTCCAATTAGACCGATCTGTATCTAGACTGAATACTTGACTGCCGAAAACCTTTAAATGAGATAAGTCTGGTTTCCGGCCTGTCCATCTCTCATAAGGTGTTTGATATTTTATAGCTGAAGTAAGAACTCTATTTTTGAGGTAATTAGCACAGTTCATTGCTTCTGCCCAAAACCTTTTTCCTATCTTCTTATCCGACAACATACTTCTAGCACTATCACTTAGTGTTCTATTTAACCTTTCAGCTACCCCATTCTGTTCCAGATTTTCTGGAACTGTCTTTTGGTGTTGAACCCCATCTTCCCTCAAAAAATCCTCAAACTGGTTAGAAGTATACTCTCCACCATTGTCACTCCTTATTCTCTTGATTGGAGTTTCATGGAGTTTTTCGCTCCATGCTTTATATTGTCTAAAACAATCCTCAACTTCTGACTTGTTTTTCAAAAAATACACCCGGGAATATCGAGACCAATCATCAGTTATAGTCATCATAAATCTCTTCCCCCACGGTGAGGGCACTCTAGCCGGTCCCCAAATATCTGTGTGTACTAGATCTATAAGTTTTTCTCCCTTGTAGGTGGCTGTTTTAGGAAAGGGTAATCTGTGTGCGTTACCTTGAGCACACCCACTACAATCACTTATATCATCACACTCACTGAACTGAATCCCTTCCACCACTCCCATCTTTTTCATCTCTCTTAACTTATCTAGATTCACATGCCCAAGCCTCTTATGCCACATCATAATATCATGAACACCAGCATAATAAAGTTTTTTCTTTTCATTATTTAAAACCAGCCTAAACATCCCATGGCTACCTTTCTCAGCAATGAAATAGACATCCTCCTCAAAACTAACAGTAAAGACTCATTCCCTAGTGCTAGTAAAAAAACCCTTATCATCTAATACGGATGTAGAGATAAGGTTTTTGTTCAGCTCCGAAATAAACAATACATCGGAGAACGATACTATGGATGTCTTTCCTTCTACTAACACCTTCAAATCTACCGATCCTAGAAGAGTAGAGGTGACTATCCTCCCATCCCCGTACTCTATCTCTACGGTGGGAATATTTCTTATCTTAGTGAACAGGTGCCAATCCTTACACATGTGCATGGAGGCACCTCAATCAACAATCCAGCCTGCTTCACCTTTCAATCCACCGTAAGCACATTTCTGCCTTCGTGGAATTTTGACCTCGTTTTTCGCCTCCAACTCCTCATCTAAAAGGAGCTCATCGTCCTCGTCCTCGGATTCCGCCTCATGTACTTATGTCACAAGGGCCTTTTTCTTTCCTCTCAGGGTATCACCGGTCTGCCCCTCCTTTAATCGAAGCTCGGTTAGCTTAGTGCACTCTGCCATATAGTGCCCCGGTTTCTTACAAAAATGACATAAACCTTTGGGAGCCCTTGGTTCGAACTCGTCAACCTGTTTTTTCCGCTCCCTACCCCCATAGTTTCGGACTGGTTTCCGCGAATCCTTGTTCCTCCAATCGGTCGCTGTTGCCAAGGATTGGCCACTCTTTCCTCCCCTTCGGATCTCAATCGTATTCTCTCGAAACGAGAATCATCCCTACCACTGAGTTCCATATCCACCTTGAGTCCGGCAAGTCCTGCACACGGTTGACTATATTCTCGAACTCATCACGTAACTTCATTAGTAAACTGTTAACCTTTTCTTTTTCACTAAAAACTTTTCCCGCACTCTCTAGCTCCATGAAGAGTGTAGCAAGCTCATTGCAAAAATCCAACATATTTCCCCCTTTGTATACATACTCCTTAACTTTCTGATCAGCCAACTGTTGTTGTTGAATCGTACCACTTTGGTACATCTCTATGAGAGCCATCCAAAGATCAGATGCCCTCTCTACTTGCAAATGAGGACATGCAAGTCCTTGAGTGAGATGGCGTAGGATGAAGTGCTTTGCCGCCATATTGTTGAAGTCCCACGTTTCAGTATCATTCTCCTTGTTCCTCGGAATAGGTGACTTGAATGCTAAACCAGTTGCTATTGGTGTGGTCGCCTCCTTCTCCTTTCCTTTGTCCAGCACCTCTCCTTCCTTTGTCTCCTCCGTTGAAGGTGAATCCTCTTTCCTGGTGAATCTGCTTCCTTTAAACCCTGGAGGAATTCCAAGACTTGATGGACGCCCCAATCATCCACTCACTATCCCCCAAAACCTTTTTTCGCATAGAGCTCCTATCATCATACTTTCTTAGTATATGAAGCCAGTTCCATCAAAGATTGGTACCCTAGAGGGTGGGCCCATAACCTGAAACTCTGAGACCTCTATAAGTCCTCAGAGTGGACAGCTTCCAAGAAGCCTCTAGGATAATCCTGACCCCTTTGTGTTTAAGCAAAAATAATTGCCACCCTGGCAGACAAAAACTCTGACCACCTTCACCCTTGTGAAGGCAAGACTCCCCTAGTTCGATAGCAAAAAGAATCTCTGAATTTGCTCCCCTGAGCTGTAAGTTATAGAGGGTCAAAGTTGACCTTTTGTACAGAAGCTCTCTGGGAGAGAGGGTCCTATCTTCTAATTTTTTCTAAGTCCTATCTCTCTCACATACTCTATCTACTGATGTACGGAACCAATCAGATTACTGTTGCGTAAGCAAAAGTACAGCTGCCGGTGTACTTTATGTACGGACATTGTACGACATGGCCTAAATGTCCACACGTGGAATAACCGGATTCGCTCTTTTAATCCTCGGAGATGCTGCGCTCCAATGTTACATCGCCACGTGTCATCCGATGTGGCGATGCGCACAAACCGCGGAATTCTCCTTCCGCGATCTCGACGCTAATTCCGGTCCGATTAAACTCGCATTTGATCGTAGCCGTAATAAATACATGCGCGGTATTTGTTTCGCTTACGAAATCAATGCGCGGTATTGATATCTTATCCGTACCGCAATTCGTACTTTTACAATACCATATCTATGTATCCCGTTAACAGTTATAGTTAAATGATTTATCCTACGTGTACATGTTTAAATAAATATCGTACTATATACTATGTAACAGTACCTCTAGACTTAACGGCTAAGGCTACCGGCTATCTACTATCTGTCGGCCGGCAGGTACCAGGATCAAATCCTGCCGCCGGCACATACCTTTTAGTAATTAATCCCTAGACTAATATAAATTTCCCGTAAACCTGAGGATAGCCTAGGTAGCCATGGCTCTAGCTTCCTCTCCAATTTCTCAATGACTCCGACAAGTTTGAGAGTTGGAGAGAGAAGTTAGAGGTAGACTGCCTCGGCTTCTTTATTTCTATTTAGACCTAGAAAATACTTAAAAACCATTAATTTCTACAGTAACAATTCTTGTTATCGCTAACAGTTTGTGTTATTTAGGTACAATTCCTGTTATCGCTACCTGTTTGTGTAATTTAGGTAACAATTCTTTTTAACGCTAATTCTTTGTGTAATTTAGGTAACAATTCTTTTTATCGCTAATTCTTTGTGTAATTTAGGTAACAATTCTTGTTATCGCTAACAGTTTTAAATTTAGGTGACAATTCCTCTTATCGCTAAGAGTTTGTGTAAGTTAGATAAACATTCCTGTTAGCGTTAACATTTGTGTAAGTTAGGTAATAATTCCTCTTATCGCTAACAGTTTTTGTAAGTTAGGTGACCATTCTTGGTAGCGCTAACAGTTTGTGTAAGTTATATAACAATTATTGTTAGCGCTAACAGTTTGTGTAAGTTAGATAACAATTCCTGTTAGCGCCAGTTTATGTAATTTAGGTAACAATTCTTGTTATCGCTTACTGTTTGTGTAATTTAGGTAACAGTTCTGGTTATCGCTAACAATTTGTGTAATTTAGGTGACAATTCCACTTATCGCTAACAGTTTGTGTAAGTTAGGTAACCCTTTTTGTTAGAGCTAATAGGTTGTGTGAGTTAGATAACAATTCTTGTAATCGCTTACAGCTAGTGTAATTTAGGTATCAATTCTTGTTATTGCTAAGAGTTTGTGTAAGTTAGACAACAATTCTTGTTAACGCTAACAATTTGTGTAAGTTAGGTAACATTCTAAGTCCTATCTCTCTCACATACTCTATCTACTGATGTACGGAGCCAATCAAAATTCAGCTCGTACACAAAAGTACAGCTGCCGATGTACTTTCTGTACGAACATCGTACGATATGGCCTAAATGTCGACACGTGGTATGTCCAGATTCGTTCCCGTAATCCTCGGAGATGCCGCGATCTAATGTTATTCCACCACGTGTCGTCCGATGTGGCGATGTCCATAAACCGCCGAAATCCTCTTCCGCGATCTCGGCGTTAATTCCGGCCGTCCGATTAAATTCATATTTAATCGTAGCTGTAATAAATGCATGTGCGATATTCTTTTCTATAAAGAAACAAATGCGTGGTATTGGTTTCTTATCCGTACCCCTATCCCTACTTTTACAATTATGGATCTATGTCTCGCGTAATCAGTTATAGTTAAATGAATTTTCCTACTCAATAACATTTAATTAAATATCATACCCTATATTACGTAACATTCGATGAAGACTTAACGGCTAAGGCTACCATCTACCGTCTGCTTGCCGGCCGGTAGGTACAAGGCTCAAATCCTGTAGCCGACACTATCTTTTTAGCAATAAAATCCCTAACTAATATATAATCCCGTAAATTTCTGGTTAGCCTAGGTAGCCATGGCTCTAGCTCCCTCTCCAATTTCTCAGTGACTGCGACAAGTTTGAGAGTTGGAGGGAGAAGTTAGAGGTAGACTGTCTCGACATTTTCTATATTTCTATTTAGACCTAGAAAATACTTTAAATGGACCATTAATTTCTACACTCCCCTTATTTTCTAGTCAATCTTTAATTTCACACCACACTTCTCCCTGCAGAAAATTAGCTTAGGGGAAGGCACAAGTTTGGTCATCATATCTGCTACCATCTCACTATCTGGTCGGTACTCTAAACTGATTATTTTATTTTCTACTTTCTCTCTAACAAAGCTGAGTCTGATGTCCATGTGTTTGGCTTTAAAATGATGTTTAGGATTGGCAAAAATAGCAATTGCTGCCTGATTATCACAAAATATTTTCTGCACACCACTATTAAGATGACCAAGCTCACCAAGCAAAGACTTGACCCACATCAATTCTTTTACAGCAGAGCAAGAGGCCATATACTCAGCCTTCATGGTGGAATGAGCAATAACTTTTTGCTGTTTGCTACTCCAATAGCAAGCCCCATCACCCACATATAATACATATCCAGAAGTGCATCTCCTCATCGGAGCATCACCATAACTGGCATCACTCCAAGTAGCGATGTCAGTATTCTCCCCACCCAAATGCAACCATAGATCCCAAAAAATATCTAAGGACTCTCTTAGCTGCCTCCCAATCCCTCTTAGTGGGAGCATTTAGACTTCTACTCAGCACTCCTACAGCTGCTGCTAAATCCGGACGGGTACAATTCATAAAATAGATTAGACTTCCCACTACTTGCCTGTAAGGAATAGTCTGCATGAACTTCTGTTCTCAGGAGATAATTCCTCGTCTAAGACTATGACTCCTTCTTCCTCACTCCCCTCACTTCCCTTCTTCAACTCCATTGGAGTTGGACAACTATTAGCTAAAACCATTTGAAATTTTTCAAGTATGTTCCCTATTGCTTCCTTTTGAGTCAATCTTATAATTTTTCTTTTCCGGTCTCTCTCTACTTAAATTCCCAAAATATATTTTGCTTCTCCCATATCCTTCTTTTCAAATCTCCCCTTAAGATCGTTTTTCAGTTTATTAATTTTTTCCATTGATTTACTTAAGACAAGCAAATCATCAACATAAATTGCAATAAATATAAAACCTTCCTCATCTTCGACAACATAGATTGAGTGTTCTGAGCTGATCCGAATATATCACAGACCGGTAAGAAACTCATCAAGCTTCTTATTCCACTGTTGGGGCCTGTTTCAAACCATGAAGAGATTTAATCAGCCGGCATACCTTACTCTCCTCTCATTCCTCCACAAACCTTTCGGTTGCCGCATGAAGATCTCCTCTTCCAATTCTCAATGCAAAAAGGCTGTTTTGATGTCCATTTGGTGCACTTCTATGTCTTCCGCTGCTGCGAGGGTGAAAAGCATGCGGACGGAGGGAAATCTGACCATTAGGGCAAAGGTTTCCTCGTAGTCAATTTCCTCCTTTTGTGTAAATCCCTTTGCCACTAATCTGGCCTTATAGCGCTCGATTCTATTATCTGGGTTCAGTTTTAATTTAAAAACCCACTTACAACCGATTGGTTTTCGGTTAGGTGGACAATCCACCAGCTCCCAAGTATCGGCTGCCATGGTTCAGGCCATCTCCTCATTAATGGGTGTCTTCCACCGATTTTTTTCTGGCCAAGTCATCGCCTCTCCATAAGTTTGAGGTTCATCTTGATGAGATAGTTTAGTTACCTTGTTATTAACCTGTTTTTCTTGTAGTTTTTTGCTACTTCTCCTTCCCCCCTCAAAATCTGAGGCCGAAATAGATGGTTCTCGTGGATTCTTTCGAACAAACTCGGCTTCTCCCCTATCCCTTGATTCCGAATCAATTTCCACCACGTCTTCCGCTTCGGGTAGAGTTGTCACTGGAGTTTCCACAGCCGAGTCCTTTTCGGTCTGATTTGTATCTGCAAGAATGTCATCTTCTCTAAAACCCGGATAGTTAGGGAGCTCAAAGTCATCGGAATTTTCTGACTCAAATCTGATTTTTACTGACTTTGTATATTTGAAGGGATCCACAGACTTTCCTTCATCCATAACTACTAGATGCTTTTGATATATTATATCTTCTCTTTTTAGATCATAAACTCTATATCCTTTAACATCCTCATTATATCCTAATAAGTATCCCGGTTTTCCTTTAGGATCTAGCTTCCAATTAGACCGATCTGTATCTAGACTGAATACTTGACTGCGAAAACCTTTAAGTGAGATAAGTCTGGTTTCCGGCCTGTCCATCTCTCATAAGGTGTTTGATCTTTTATAGCTGAAGTAAGAACTCTATTTTTGAGGTAATTAGCACAGTTCATTGCTTTGCCCAAAACCTTTTTCCTATCTTCTTATCCGACAACATACTTCTAGCACTATCACTTAGTGTTCTATTTAACCTTTCTGCTACCCCATTTTGTTCCGAGTTTTCTGGAACTGTCTTTTGGTGTTGGACCCCATCTTCTCTCAGAAAATCCTCAAACTAGTTAGAAGTATACTCTCCACCATTGTCACTCCTTATTCTCTTGATTGGAGTTTCATGAAGTTTTTCACTCCATGCTTTATATTGTCTAAAACAATCCTGAGCTTCGGACTTGTTTTTCAAAAAATACACTCGAGAATACCGAGACCAATCATCAGTGATAGTCATCATAAATATCTTCCCCCCCGGTGAGGGCACTTTAGCTGGTCCCCAAATATCTGTGTGTACTAGATCTAGAATTTTTTCTCCCTTATAGGTGGCTGTTTTAGGAAAGGGTAATCTGTGTGTTTTACCTTGAGCACATCCACTACAATCACTTATATTATCATTCTCACTAAACTTAATCCCTTCCACCACTCCCATCTTGTTCATCTCTTATAACTTGTCTAGATTCACATGCCCAAGCCTCTTATGCCACATCATAATATCATAAACACCAGCATAATAAAGTTTTTTCTTTTCATTACTTAAAACCAACCTAAACATCCCATGGCTACCTTTCTCAGCAATGAAATAGACAACCTCCTCAAAACTAGCAGTAAAGACTCCTTCCCTAGTGCTAGTTAAAAAACCCTTATCATCTAATACGGATGTAGAGATGAGGTTTTTGTTCAGCTCCTGAATAAACAATACATCAAAGAACGTTACTATGGATGTCTTTCCATCTACTAACACTTTCAAATCTACCAATCCTACAAGAGTAGTGGTGACTATCCTCCCATCCTTGTACTCTATCTCTACGGTGGGAATATTTCTTATCTTAGTGAACAGGTGCCTATCCTTACACATGTGCATGGAGGTACCTGAATCTACAATCCAGCCTGCTTCACCTTTCAATCCACCGTAAGCACATTTATGCCTTTGTGGTATTTCGACCTCGTTTTTCGCCTCCAACTCCTCATCCAAAAGAAGCTCATCGTCCTCGTCCTCGAATTCCGCATCATGTAACTGTGTCACAAGGGCCTTTTTTTTTCCTCTCGGGGTACCACCGGCCTGCCCTACTTTTAACCGAAGCTCGGTTAGCTTAGTGCACTCTGCCATATAGTGCCCATGATTCTTACAAAAATGACATAAACCTTTGGGAGCCCTTGGTCCGAACTCGTCGGTCTGATTTTTATGCTCCCTCCCCCCATAGTTTCCGACCGGTTTCCGGGAATCCTTGTTCCTCCAATCGGTCGCAGTTGCCAAGGCTTGGCCACTCTTTCCTCCTCTTCGGATCTCAATCGTATTCTCCCGAACGAGAATCATCCCTACCACTGAGTTCCATATCCACCTTGAGTCCGGCAAGTCCTGCACACGGTTGACTATGTTCTCGAACTCATCGGGTAACTTCATCAGTAAACAGTTAACCTTTTCTTTTTCACTAAAATCTTTTCCTGCACTCTCAAGCTCCATGAAGAGTGTAGCAAGCTCATTGCAAAAATCCAACATCTTCCCCCCTTTGTATACATAATCCTTAACTTTTTGATCAGCCAACTGTTGTTGTTGAATCGTACCATTTCGGTACATCTCTATGAGAGCCATCAAAAGATCGGATGCCCTTTCTACCTGCAAATGAGGACATGCAAGTCCTTGAGGGGATGGCGTAGGATGAAGTGTTTTGCCGCCATATTGTTGAAGTCCCAGGTTTCAGTATCATTCTCCTCGTTCCTCGGAATAGGTGACATGAATGTCGAACCATTTGTTATTAGTGTGGTCACCTCTTTCTCCTTTCTTTTGTCCACCACCTCTCTTTCTTTTGTTTCCTCCGTTGAAGGTGGATCCTATTTTCTAGTGAATCTGCTTCCTCCAAACCCTGGAGGAATTCTTAGACTTGATGGACGCCCTAACCGTCCACTTACTATCCCCCAAAACCTTTTTTCGCATAGAGCACCTATCGTTATACTTTCCCAGTATATGAAGCCAGTTCCATTAAAGATTGGTACCCTAGAGGGTGGGCCCATAACCTGAAATTCTGAGACCTCCATAAGTCCTCAGAGTGGACAGCTTCCAAGAAGCCTCTAGGATAACCTTGACTCCTTTGTGTTTCAGCAAAAATAACTACCACCCTCGCAGACAAAAACTCTGACCAACTTCACCCCTCTGAAGACAAGACTCCCTTTAGTCGATAGCAAAAAGAATCTCTGAATTTGCTCCCCTGAGCAGTAAGTTATGGAGGGTCAAAGTTGACCTTTTGTACAGAAGCTCTCCGGGAGAGAGGGTCCTATCTCCTAATTTTTCTAAGTCCTATCTCTCTCACAGACTCTATCTACTGATGTACGGAGCCAATCAAAATTCAGCTCCGTACACAAAAGTACAGCTGCCGGTGTACTTTCGGTACAAACATCGTACGATATAGCCTATATGTCGACACGTGGTATGTCCGGATTCCTTCCCGTAATTCTCGGAGATGCCGCGATCCAATGTTATTCCGCCACGTGTCATCCAATGTGGCGATGTCGATAAACCACCAAAATCCTCTTCCGCGATCTCGGCGTTAATTCCGGCCGTCCGATTAAATTCATATTTAATCATAGCCATAATAAATGTATGTGCGATATTCTTTTCTATAAAGAAACAAATGCGTGGTATTGGATTCTTATCCGTACCGCTATCCGTATTTTTACAATTATGGATCTATGTCTCCCGTAATCAGTTATGGTTAAATGAATTTTCCTACTTAATAACATTTAATTAGATATCATACCCTATATTACGTAACATTCAATGAAGACTTAACGGCTAAGGCTACCGTCTACCGTCTGCCTGCCGGCCGGTAGGTACAAGGCTAAAATCCTGTAGCCGGCACTATCTTTTTAGCAATAAAAGACCCCTAACTAATATATAATCCCGTAAACTTCTGGTTAGCCTAGGTTGCCATGGCTCTAGTTCCCTCTCCAATTTCTCAGTGAATGCGACAAGTTTGAGAGTTGGAGAGAGAAGTTAGAGGTAGACTGCCTCGACTTTTTCTATATTTCTATTTAGACCTAGAAAATACTTTAAATGGATCATTAATTTCTACATAAACCCAAATTCTTGAGGAAATGCCTTAATCCAAAGTAGCTCTTTCAAGGCTGCGCTCTTAGCCATGTATTCGGCTTCCATAGTCGATTGTGCTATGAATTTTTGAAGTTTACTCCTCCAACTACAAGTATCACTTCCAATACGAATAACATACCCAGTTGTATACTTTTTACTAGGCACATCACGATACCTAGCATCATTCGAAGTATTAATGCTAACCTTGTCCCCTCCCAAAGTAAGCCAAAGATTTATGGTCCCAACAAGATATCTTAAGAACTTTTTTGCTGCCTCCTAGTATCTCCTTTGTGGATTTTCTATACTTTTGCTCAACACACCGACAGCTACAGCTATATCGGGCCTAGTGGAATTCATAATGTAAATCAGACTTCCTACTACTTAAAACTTTGTGTCCTCGATTGGACTAGAGAGTACAAGAAGCCTCTAGATAGGAATCAAATCTTGGGTCTGTCAGGTACATTTTTAGTAACCTACAAAAAATATCAACTTGTTGAACTAAGGTAGCCATGGATCAACCACCCTCTCTATCCTTCAATGACTACAACAAGTATGGGGGCTAGAGAGAGGAGGTGGAGGCAGTTTGTGTTGATATTTGGGTATTTTCTAGGTCTGTATTAGGATAGAAAAAGAGCTGAGGCGGTCTGCCTCTAACTCCCCTATCCAAGCCCCCACACTTGTTGTAGTCACTGAAGGCTGGATAGGGAGCTAGAGCCATGGCTGCCTAGGCTCTCTAGAGAAGACAGGGGGAGAATTAGACTTACCAAAAGTAGGCTGCCGGACGCAGGAATTGATCCTGGTACCTGCCGTCCGTCAATCGGCATTAGCCGTTAGCTCTAGCCGTTAAGTCTAAGAATGATATTACGATATATAAGGTTTGATAAATATATAAATCTTTGTATGTAGATAAATCCGTTTAACGGCTTATAGATACTTTGTACATAGATACAGTTTGATTTAGTACGAAGTACGGTATGGGGACAGAACGGATACCGCGCATTTGTTTCGATAGCGAAACGAATACCGCGCGTCGAATTTCAGCGGCTAGGATTATAGCCGGTTTTGATCGGACGGCCGCGATAGGCGCCGCGATCACGGAAATGTACTTTTGGCGTTTTACGGTCTTTGCCACGTCAGATAACACGTGGCGTAATAACATTGGATTACGGGAATTCCGGAGATTACAGGAACTAATCCTGATTTGACACGTGTCGACATTTTGGCCATGTCGTACAATGGCCGTACAGAAAGTACACCGGCACCTGTACTTTTCTGTACGATACAGTAATTTGATTGGTGGCGTACTTCAGTAGATAGAGTTTTAGAGAGGGAATAGGACTTAGAAAATTTTGGGTAGGCAGCTGCCTCTCCCAGAGAGCACTCTGTATAAATGGCAAACTTTGGCCAGCCATATCTATCAATTTACTTGACCATTTTCAGTGATTCTTTTTGCTGCGGACTCAGGGGAGTCTAGGCTACACAGGAGTGTAGTCGGTCAGAGTTTTTGTCTGCCAGGGTGGCTGTATTTCTAAGGGAAAGTCAAAGTGGGTGAATGTGTCCAAATCTCATATTCTAACTTTGCATTCTGTGGTGGAACTGAGCACACAGAAAGTGTTATTTCACAGGGGTGAATATATATTGGGGTTCTGACTGTCAAGGGGTCAGTCACTTGGGTTTAAATTAACTTGGAGTCGGCACTATCTAGATTAGCTTCTTTTGGATCTGCATACTCTGAGGGCCAATGGAGGTCTCAGAGTTTCAGGTTATGGGCCCACCATCTAGGGTGCCTATGTTTGATGGAACAGGCTTCACGTATTGGGCGTTTACAATGGAGGGATTGCTTTTCGAGAAGCACTTATGGGGAATTGTTGCGGGACAAGTGAGATGTCCGCCACCTGGCTTTGGAGGAGCTTACTACGGAGAATCATCTGAGACTGCCCAGAATATCATCCGGAGTTCAGATGTAACGGAAGGTGAAGGGAAAAACCTTTCCGTGGATGGGGAAATAGGGGAGAAGGAAAAAGGGACACCTATGGTGAGGGGAGCTAGGCTCTCAGCTATGGTACCACATGTAGGGACTAAAACTGAAGAAAATGACACAAAAATATGGGAATACAAAAACACTATAGCAAAACATCTCATACTTAGATATGTGTCTAAGTCGATAGCTATCACTCTTTTAAGTCTAACCAAGTCTTCAGAGATATGGGAAGCACTAACTCAGATTTATAAGAGTGAGACTATTCAGAGGCAGCAATTAGTAAAACAGGAAATAGATGCCTACGTTTATAAAGGCGGTAGCATGATAGAGTTTTGCAATGATATTGCTGCGTTATATGTTGAGCTTACTAGTGCGGGATATGTAGAATCTGAGGAGAGTAAGATTAATACACTGATTATGAAACTCCCAGATGAGTACGAAAACATAATTTGTCGTATGCAGGCAATGGATGGCTCCTCATGGACTTGGAGCTTTACCATGGGGATAATTCTTGTGAAGGAAAGCACTTTGGAGCTTCGTAGGGGAAAGGACAGGGTCAATGCATTTTCAGCTGGTGGTGATTGGCGGAAGCGTGATGAGAGGAACGGCGGTGACGAGCGGAATCGTGATGAGAGGAACGGTGGTGACGAGCGGAAGCTTGATGAGAGAAAGAAAGAAAAAGGTAAACCTTATCGGAACTTTGGTGGAAAGAGAGGGAGAGGAAAAGAAAGGGGAGCTTTAAAAAAGGGGGCTTGCTTCTTTTGTAGGGAACCGGGTCATTATATGGAGGAATGCCCTTCTTTGGAAAAACTTAGAAGTTGGAATGTGGATGAGGAGGAAAAAGGGGAAGAGGAGAAAAAGGATGAAGATATTTTAGAGCTTCTCCGGATTAGTAGTATGGGGAAGAAAGAAAAGCACACAGTAATTGCACGAAGGCAACAGTGTGCTTTTGGAGGTATAAGGGAAGTAAAGAGAGAGGAGGTACTTGAGGATGTTGAGAAGTGTAGAGTGTATGACTTAGAAATGAGAAAGTCAGTTCTAGGATCCATAAGTGAAAACGGGAAAGATAAAATTAATAAGGATAATTTTATAGATAATAGGGAACCAGAAAACTGGTCAGAAAGGGAGACTTCAACAGATTCTGAGGAAAGGGGAGAAGTGAAACTCGAAGAGGTTTCAAAGGATAGGGGAGAAGATAAATATTTGATTAAAGGTTTAGGGGAGAAGAAATATTTATTGGGAATTAAATTAGAAAGTAATAGTGGAAAGAATTCCATGGGAGAGAGTGAGGGAGGTTCAGAAAATGGGGTAATTATCATGGATAAAAATATGAGTACGAAAGATGTAGATCTTATGAGGAACTTAGTGGGGACTAGTGTTTTTTGGGAATATTTGGGGGTGGATGGATTTGACATCACTACTTGGTGTGACATCACTTGTGAAGATGTGCCTGTAAAAGGGTTAGCATCTGGGTGTATGTTGCAGATTGAAAATGGGGCTGGCTGTTTGGATCGCAAGAGGGAAATCGGTTTGTGTGTGGATGAAAGAGTGATGAAGTGGATAAAATCTTTGCTCGGATTTATGGAAAAAGGGATGTTAAATAAAATGTGTGATGCAATTATCATTTCAGTTCATTTAATGCACTGTGTTAAATACTTAAGTTTTATGAAAGGAAAAGAAAAAAGGAAAAAGAAAAGGAAAAAAAAAAAAGAGGGGGGTGTTGGATTGGCACGTGAAGCCGGTCCAATACGGGGTAGAATATGGAAATATCCATACTCGAGCCGCCCGTAATAAATGGGTACGGACCCGCCAGTCTCAACATCGAGCAGGTGGCACAATGGTGGTGCGTTCGCAGCTGAAGTGAAAGGTCCCAGGTTCGAACCCTGGCCGGCTCAATTTTCCCAAGTGTGGGACATGCCGAATCCCGGATTTCTAGGAAATCTAACATGGTATCGGAGCCAGCGGGATTGCGGATGGTTTGACCGGTGGATAAAATCTTTGCTCGGATTTATGGAAAAAGGGATGTTAAATAAAATGTGTGATGCAATTATCATTTCAGTTCATTTAATGCACTGTGTTAAATACTTAAGTTTTATGAAAGGAAAAGAAAAAAGGAAAAAGAAAAGGAAAAAAAAAAAATGAGGGGGTGTTTGTTTACTTGTTTGTGGAAGTTGAAAGAAAATAGACTAGAAAATAAGGGGAGTGTTGATATTTGGGTATTTTCTAGGTCTGTATTAGGATAGAAAAAGAGCTGAGGCGGTCTGCCTCTAACTCCCCTATCCAAGCCCCCACATTTGTTGTAGTCACTGAAGGCTGGATAGGGAGCTAGAGCCATGGCTGCCTAGGCTCTCTAGAGAAGACAGGGGGAGAATTAGACTTACCAAAAGTAGGCTGCCGGACGCAGGAATTGATCCTGGTACCTGCCGTCCGTCAATCGGCATTAGCCGTTAGCTCTAGCCGTTAAGTCTAAGAATGATATTACGATATATAAGGTTTGATAAATATATAAATCTTTGTATGTAGATAAATCCGTTTAACGGCTTATAGATACTTTGTACATAGATACAATTTGATTTAGTACGAAGTACGGTATGGGGACAGAACGGATACCGCGCATTTGTTTCGATAGCGAAACGAATACCGCGCGTCGAATTTCAGCGGCTAGGATTATAGCCGGTTTTGATCGGACGGCCGCGATAGGCGCCGCGATCACGGAAATGTACTTTTGGCGTTTTACGGTCTTTGCCACGTCAGATAACACGTGGCGTAATAACATTGGATTACGGGAATTCCGGAGATTACAGGAACTAATCCTGATTTGACACGTGTCGACATTTTGGCCATGTCGTACAATGGCCGTACAGAAAGTACACCGGCACCTGTACTTTTCTGTACGATACAGTAATTTGATTGGTGGCGTACTTCAGTAGATAGAGTTTTAGAGAGGGAATAGGACTTAGAAAATTTTGGGTAGGCAGCTGCCTCTCCCAGAGAGCACTCTGTATAAATGGCAAACTTTGGCCAGCCATATCTATCAATTTACTTGACCATTTTCAGTGATTCTTTTTGCTGCGGACTCAGGGGAGTCTAGGCTACACAGGGGTGTAGTCGGTCAGAGTTTTTGTCTGCCAGGGAGGCTGTATTTCTAAGGGAAAGTCAAAGTGGGTGAATGTGTCCAAATCTCATATTCTAACTTTGCATTCTGTGGTGGAACTGAGCACACAGAAAGTGTTATTTCACAGGGGTGAATATAAATTGGGGTTCTGACTGTCAAGGGGTCAGTCACTTGGGTTTAAATTAACTTGGAGTCGGCACTATCTAGATTAGCTTCTTTTGGATCTGCATACTCTGAGGGCCAATGGAGGTCTCAGAGTTTCAGTTTGTCCGTCCTTTTCTTTTCCTTTTATACTAACATATTTAAACCTAGAAAATACTCTAGAAATCTGTTAATTTCAACACTCCCCTTATTTTTTAGTCTAATTTTACCTTCAGTTCTAGTCCACATTTTTCTCTACAATATTTTAATTTAGGAGAGGGCACTCGTTTTGTCATCATATCAGCCACCATTTCCTCTTCAGATCTATATACAAGATTCACAATCTTATTCTCAACTTTTTCCCTCACAAAACTCAATCTTATGTCCATATGCTTAACTTTAAAATGATGTTTTGGATTAGCTGCAATTGCAATGGCAGCTTCATTATAACAAAACACTTCATGCACTCCCTCTTTCATATACCCCAGTTCTTGCAGCAAGAATTTGACCCACATCAACTCTTTCACACCAAAACAAGAGGCCATGTACTTAGCCTCCATAATAGACTGAGCAACCACCTTTTATTGCGTACTGCTTCAACAGCATGCACCTTCCCCAATATACAACACATAGATAGAAGTGCGTCTTCACATAGGTGTGTCCCCATAACTGCCATCACTCCAAGTAGTGATGTCAGTGTGCTCCCCTCCAAAAAACAACCATAACTCTCTAGTTCCCACCAGATATCTCATGACTCTCTTGGTTGCCTCCTAGTTTCTCTTCTTAGGATCATTAAGACTCATATTGAGTACTCCAACTGTTGCCGCTATGTGCGGCTTGGTATAGGTCATAAAATAGATTAAACTTCCTACAACTTGTCTATAAGGGATAGACTTCATAAACTCTCTTTCCTCTGGTCACATCTGATCATCTTAGATCATCACTCCTCCTTCTACACTCCCATCACTTACTTTTTTCAAGTCCATAGAAGTAGTACACCTGTTAGCATTTTCCATGTGAAATTTCTCATGCATATTACCTATTGCTTCCTTCTAAGTAAGTTTGATAATCTTTTTCCCCCTATCTCTCTCTATTTGAATCCCCAGACTATATCTTGCCTCCCCTAAATCCTTCATATCAAAATTGCTTCTAAGATCCTTCTTTAACTCATTGATCTTTTCAAAGATTTACTCAACACAAGCAAATCATCCAGATAAATTGCAATAAAAATGACACCATTCTCATCTTCAAACATATAGATAGAATGGTCAGAGTTGATACGGATATATCCCAAACCGGTAAAAAACTCATCTAGTTTCTTATTCCAGTATCGGGGAGCCTGCTTCAGTCTATATAAGGACTTTATGAGCTTGCAGACTTTGCTCTCTTCTCCTTCTTCCACGAACCCTTCAAGTTATCTCATGAAAATTTCTTCCTCTTACTCACCATTAAGAAAAGCAGTCTTAATGTCCATTTGGTGTATTTTCATGTCTTCCGCTGCTGCCAGACTGAGTAGAATCCTTATTGATGGGAACCAAAAAACTGGAGCAAATGTCTCCTCATAGTCAATCCCCTCTTTTTGGGTGAACCCTTTCGCTACCAATCGAGCCTTATATCTTTCAATGGTATTATTTGGGTTCAATTTTAGTTTAAATACCCATTTACACCCAATAACTTTTGTGTCTATAGGACAATCTGCTAATTCCCAAGTATTTGCTTCCATGATAGAAGCCATCTCATCATTTCTGGCTCTAATCCATCTTTCTTTCTCTGGACTATTTAATGCCTCCGAGTAAGACTAAGGCTCATCTGATGAGATAGCTTAGTTACCTTATGAGCGGCTTGTTTTTCTTGTATCCTTTTGCTGCTCTTCCTTCCTCCCTCAAACTCTGAAGCTGGAATGGATGGAAGTCTTGGATTTCTTCTCACTGTCTCATCGGCTCCCCTGTCCATAGAAGACGGTTCTTGTCCCGCTTCTTCTAACTCCTCGAAGTCCATAAGAGTATGTGAGGTTTCGGTGAGTCTCGTGTATCTGGATCTCCCTTGAATGTGCAATCACGGTTTCACTCATGTCTCTTTCGGGAACGACCGAGTTCTCCTCACTTTCGGACTCAAATCTGATTTTTATCTTCTATGTATATTTGAAGGGGTCAAATGAGTTCCCTTCATCCATGAAAACTAAGTGTTTGACCAGAATGATATCTCTTTTTGCTAAGTCATGAACTCTATATCCTTTAACATCTTCATTATATCCCATAAAGTATCCAGGTTTTCCCTTAGCATTTAGTTTCCAGTTTTTCCTATCCGTGTCAAGACTGTAAACTTGGCTACCAAATACTTAAAGGTGTGTGATATCTGGTTTCCTTCCAACCCGTCTCTCATAAGGTGTCACTCCTTTTACAGCTGAGGTAAGGACTCTATTCTTAATTTAGTTGGCACAGTTCATTGCTTCTGCCCAAAATCTCTTTCCTAATTTTTTGTCTGCCAACATACTGCATGCACTATCTCCTAGTGTTCGATTCAACCTCTAAGCAACCCCATTTTGTTTCGGGTTATATGGTACAGTTTTTTGGTGTTGCACTCTATCATCACTCACATATTCCTCAAACTGGTTAGAGGTATATTCCCCCCTATTATCACTCCTTATCCTCTTAATGGGGGTTTCATGCAACTTCTCACTCTATGCTTCATATTCTTTGAAGTAAGTTGATGCTTTAGACTCTGTTTTCGAAAGTAGACTCTAGAGTATCTAGACAAGTCATCGCTAATTGTCATCATAAACCTCTTTCCTCCAACCGAAGGTACTTTTGCAAATTCATAAATATCTGTGTGGACCAAATCTAACACTTTCTCACCTCTATATGTGGCGGCTTTGGGAAAGGGAAGTCTGTGAGCCTTACCTTGAGCACAGCCACTACAATCATCCATCATTTCATTATCCCCAAACAGAATGCCTTCTACTACCCCAAGCTTTTTCATTTCCCTCAACCTATCAAAATGCACATGCCCCAACCGCTTATGCCAAATCATCAACTTAAGAACACCAAAATAGTAAGCATTCTTCTTTTCATTACTCAGCTTAAGCCTAAACATTCCTTAGCTATCCTTATCTGCCGTGAAGTAATCTTCATCCCCATACTTAGCTGTAAAGACTCCCTTTCTAGTGAGGGTATCAAACTCTTTGTCATCTAACATAAATGTAGAGACAGGATTTTTACTTAGTTGAGGAATGTAGAGTACATCTGAGAATGTAAGTATAGAAGTCTTACCTTCCACTTAGACTTTCAAATCTACTTATCCCACTAAATTTGTACTAACCACTCTCCCATCCCCATACTCTATCTCTACAGTAGGGATCTTTCTTAGCTTAGTGAAGAGTTCTTTATCACGACACATATGCATGGATGCACCTGAGTCGATAATCCATCCTTCATGTGGAGCTTCCCGAATTGCTCCCAGGGCACACTTTTCTCTCCGAGGGATCTCCTTCCTTTCCAGACTCTCGTAAAGAAGAAGCTTCCCATCCTCCTTAGAGGACTCGTTCTCGGTTTTTCCTATCACTTTTGGAACCACAAGTGCCTTTTTCTTCCCTCCGGAAAAACCCCCTCTACTGTTCTCTTCAACCCTCAGCTTTGATAGCTTGACACAATCTGCGATGAAGTGTCGTTGCTTTTTGCAAAAATGACAAAGACCCTTTGGGGGCCTTGGTCTTCCTGAATGATCTCTTTTCCTTTTGTACGGTTTGTTTGAGTCCTTCCCCCATCGGTCCCCTCCTGCAGCAAGAGCTTGAATGCTTTTTCCTCCTCTCCTAATCTTTATTCTGTTTTCCTGCACAAGTATCATCCTGACCACTTTGTTCTATTTCCATGAACTATCAGGCATTTCCTCTACTCGATACACTATGTTCTCGAACTCATCTGGTAACTTCATGATAAGAGTGTTAACTTTCATTTTCATTGTACCTGTCCATCCAGCACTTTCCATCTCCATATACAAACAAGAAAGATCAATACAGTAATCTAACATCTTTCCTCCTTTGTGAGTGTAACTCACTAGCTTTTGCTCAGCCAACTGGAGCTCCTAAATAGTTCCAGCTCTATAAACCTCCACCAAACTCACCCACAACTCCTTGGCCTTCTAAATGTGTAGATGAGGGGTGGCCAAAACTTGAGTGAGGTGCCTTAGAATGAAATTCTTCACAGCCATGTTTACATCCTCCCACATTTGGGTATCGTTTTTCGCGGTCTTCACGGTCGCCGCTCCCGATACTGTGGCAATAGAAGTGAGGGGTGTCTCCTTCTCTTTCCCCTTTTCAGACACACTCGCGTCCCCATCATCTGACTCCTCCTTTGATCCAGATGTTGTTGTAAGAAATCTTACTCCTCCAAACCTTAGTGGAGTTCTTGAAGGTGGATGTTTCACTTGTCCACTAACGATATCCTAGTATCGTTTTTGCCTCAAAGCTCCCATCATCATGGCTTCCCAATAGATGAACCCAGATCTCTTGAAGGTAGGCACCCTAATGGGTGGGCCCATAACCTGAAACTTTGTGTCTTCCATTAGACTACAAAGTACAAGAAGCCTCTAGATAGTTATTAACTAACCCACTTTCAATGGCAACCACTGCTACCTAAGCAGACAAGCAGAAAATCTGACTGCACTCTTGTGCAGCCTGTACTCCCCTAAGTCTGTAGGAAAAAGAATCTCTGAAAACGCCCAACAAGGCGATAAATTATAAGGCGGCAGAAATGCCAATTTATACAACCTCTAAAAGAGAGAGAAGACCATATACAAGATTTTTCTAAGTCTTAGCTCCCACTCACAACCCCTATCTACTAACTATACGAATTAATCAAAATACTATAAAGTACATAAAAGTACTACTGACTATGTACTTTTTGTACAACCTTTGTACGACAAGGCCATTGAGCGAACGCGTGTCCATTTTCCACTCGTCCGTACGTTCCCCAGAATTCCCGCGCGAATGTTATCTCTCCATGTGGCGCCAGGTCATGCCACGTCACTAAATGCCAAAATGACCATTTCGTGATTTAGGCGATGATGTGCGCCATTGGATTTGACTTGAAATGCAATCTCAGCCGTCATAAATACTTGCGCGATATTTGTTTCGCTGTCGAAACAAAATGTGCGGTATGCGTTTCAAAGTAGTAACGTACTTCGTACTTTACAAAACCGTATCTATGCATGCCGTATAGAGTTTCAGCTAAATGAATTTGTTCCTTCCTAAATAGATATATAATTATCACATATTATAGCATTTGGCAATGGTCCTAGTCTAATAGGATAAAGCTGACCGCTATTTGCCAACTTAATGAATGGCAGGTATGGGGATCAAATCCCGGGTCCGTCAGATATATTTTTAGTAACCTACTAAAAATAACTCCCTGTTGAACTAAGGTAGCCATGGATCAACCACTCTCTCTATCCTTCAGTGACTACAACAAGTATGGGGATAGAGAGAGGAGGTGGAGGCAGGCTGTCCGTCCTTTTCTTTTCCTTTTATACTAACATATTTAAACCTAGAAAATACTCTAGAAATCTATTAATTTCAACACTTCTCTAAAGGGTACTTGGAACATAAATTTTTGCTCTCCAGCACTGAGTTCCTCATCTATTATGACTCGAAACTCATGCTCCATTCCTTCAAGTATTTTCTTATACTCCGAAGGAGTTGCACAACCTTTTTTCCAACATATTTCCTATTACTTCTTTTTGAGTTAGCCTAATAATTTTCTTTTCTGTATCTCTTTCAACTTGTATGCGAACAATATATTTTGCCTCACCGAAATCCTACATTTCAATTGTAAATTAAGAGCGTATTTTACACTAGCAATTCCTTATTTGTTTCCACTAATTGTTGAAAATCATGGGCATTTTGACTTAGCTCTGATCCACTCCTACTATGAGTCACACTTACACGTGCGGAATAGAGCCATTAGTAGATATGACAACAGAAGGAAACCCAAAGAGAAATACCTAGTAGACTAGATCTATATTCTATGATATGTAACTTCAAATAAGAGAGGTCTTTCAACGAGTCAAACATATACCACAACGAAATCAAAAACAATAGAACAAAGTACACCTTAAAGTGCACTTAGTGCTATCATTTCCTTAACTCTGTGTAGAATGAACATTTTTTGTCAACTTGATTGTTCTTAATTGAACTAAATACTGAAAGGATCTAGAAAACATCAAAAACATATGTAGAGGGTTCACTAAAAAATCTACTAACAAAAATCTAAGTACTTGGACCAGGATTGTCTAGTAACAATATCTACACTCTAAAATCTCGGGCTCCCAAAGTAAGCCAAAGATTTATGGCCCCAACAAGATATCTTAAGAACCTTTTTGCTGCCTCCCAGTCTCTCCTTCGTGGATTTTGTAGCCTTCTGCTCAACACACCAAGAGATGTAGCTATATCGGGCCTAGTGCAATTCATAAAGTAAATCAGACTTCCTACTACTTGTCTGTAGGGTACTTGGGTCATAAATTTTTGCTCTCTTGTACTGTGTTCCTCATCTATTATGACTCCAAACTCATGCTCCATTCCTTCAAGTTTTCGCTTATACTCCATAGGAGTTGCACAACCTTTGGCATCAACCAAGCCAAATTCCAACATATTTCTTATCACTTCTTTTTGAGTTAGCCTAATGATTTTCTTCTCTCTATCCTTTTCAACTTGTATGCCAAAATATATTTTGCCTCACCCAAATCCTTCATTTCAAATTTTGAATTAAAAGCGTGTTTTACTCTAGCAATACCTTCTTTTTTTTCTTCTAATTAAAGTCATGGGCATTTTGACTTAGCTGTGATCCACTCCTACTAGGAGTCACACTTGCACATGCGGGAATAGAGCCATTAGTAGACATAAAAGCTGAAGGAAACCAAAAGAGAAATACCTAGTAGACTAGATCTATATTGTATGATATGTAACTTTAAATGAGAGATGTCTTTCAACCAAACAAACATATACCACAGCCAAATCAAGGACAATAGAACAGAGTACCCCGTAAAGTGCACTTAAGTGCTCTATTTCCTTAACTCATTATAGAATGTACATTGAGTGTCAACTTGATTGTTCCTAATTGAACTAAATACTCAAAAGATCTAGAAAACATCAAAAACGTATGTAGAGGGTTCACTAAAAAAACTACTAACAAAAATCTAAGTACTTGGACCAGAATTGTCTAGTAACAATATCTACACCCGAAAAATCGGGGAGGTATGTTTCACGTCTACATTCATAGGCGACCGTACACACTAATTTTCTCAAAGATAACTATTTGTGTAGATACGACAAAATCCATTCTAAATATAACTAATATTGAATATTTGGTGGTATAAAAATATTATAACTGCTACACTCAAATTACTAAGACTTACTAAAGCTTACTTTTCAATACTCCCCTTTAGCTTTAAAAGACTTACTCACTTAGACAACATGCTTTTTTGCAGTACTTCAACTTAGGAAATGGAAAGGCTTTTATCAACATGTCTGCAACCATTTTCTCATCAAGCAAATAGCAAAGTTTGACCACTCTTGCAAATATTTTTTCTCGAACCAAATGTAGCCGAATATCCATATGCTTACTCTTAAAATGGTGAGTTGGGTTTGTAGCCACAAAAATGGCTGCGTGATTGTCGCACCATATTAGTTGTGTCCCGTGTTGTGTAATGACCAATTTTTAAAGAAATGCGTTAATCCAAAGCTACTCTTTCAACGCTGCGTTGGCAGCTATGTATTCGGCTTCCATAGTCGATTGTGCCGTGACTTTTTGAAATTTTCTACTCCAACTACAAGTTCCACTTTTTAACTGAATACATTCCCAGTTGTAGACTTCCTACTAAGCACATCGCCATAGCTAGCATCACTCCAAGTATTGATGCTAACCTTCTCCCCTCCCAAAGTAAGCCAAAGATTTATGGTCCCAACAAGATATCTTAAGACCTTTTTTGTTGCCACCTAGTCTCTCCTTCGTAGATTTTGTAGACTTTTGCTCTACACACCAACAGTTGCATCTATATTGAGCCTAGTACAATCCATGAAGTAAATCAAACTTCTTTCTACTTGTCTGTAGGGTACTTGAGACATAATTTTTTGCTCTTCTGCACTAAGTTCCTCACCTATAATGACTCCAAACTCACGCCCCATTCCTTCAAGTTTTTGCTTATACTCCATAGGAGTTGCACAACCTTTGGCATCAGCCAAGCCAAATCTTTTGAATATATATCCTATCGCTTTTTTTTGAGTTAGCCTAATGATTTTCAATTCTCTATCCCTGTCAACTTGTATTCCAAAGATGTATTTAGCCTCATTCAAATCGTTCATTTCAAATTGTGAATTATGAGCGTGTTTTACTCTAGCAATTCTTTCTTTGTTCCTACTAATTAATAGGAGATCATCAATATACATAGCAATGAATATCACCTCATCAAAATTATCACCACCCATCACATATACTAAATGATCAGAGCTAATTTTAGTTAATCGTAATCTTATCAAAACTCATCTTACTTTCGGTTCCATTGCTTACGATCCTATTTTAGGCCATACAAAGATTTTAAAAGTCTGCACATAAGATTTTCTTTTCCTGCTTCCTCATAACCCTCTTGCTGCTTCATATAAATGACCTCATCTAAATCACCATGCAGAAAGGCAGTTTTGACATCCATTTGGTGGATGTCAAAATCCTCTAAGGCGGCTAATATACGTAAGATGCGGACGGATGGAAACCTTACAACCGGTGAAAACGTTTATTCATAATCTATCCCCTCCTTTTGATTATACCCCTTAGCAACCAAGTGAGCCTTATACCTTTCTATGGTATTATCTGGGTTCAATTTTAATTTAAACACCCATTTACTTCCAATAGCCTTTCTTTCAAAGGAAATCCCACCAGATCGCATGTTTGGGCCTCCATGATGGACTTCATTTCTTCAATGACTGCTTCCAACAAGTGTTCCATTTCATTACTCGAAAAATCTTCTGTCAACATTAGAGGCTCTTCTGTGTGTGCTTAGTGAGCAAAGGCTAGATTTTCTCCCCTGAGTCATGCACTTTGCCTAACTCCACCTGGAAATTCTATCGCTTGTACAGATAGTTGGGTCCTCCTCTTCGATACATGTGATTCTTTTTGTGATTCAGTTTCGGCTTGAGGTAGAGGAGAGTTTGCAACTCTTTCGCACATAACATTTCCTGTTTCTTGTGGTGAAGATGATTGCAAGTCATTTTTAGTTGATATAGATGCATTTTATATATTTTTTTTCTTAAAAAAAATAGGATTTTCCTCTAAAAAGATATAATCAACACTTCGATCTTTCTTTTCATCTGTACGCTGACTAAATACATCTACTCCTTTTCCCTCATCCTTCACTATGATGTTTTTGGCTACCACGACTCTATTTCTCTTAGTGTCATATATTTTATAACCTGAGGCATGATCATCATACCCTAGAAATTTCCGTGGTATGCCTTTTAGCTCTAATTTCCATTTTTGTGGAACATTATCTAGCATGAATATCTTGCTTCCAAAAACTTTAAAGTGACTTACATCTAGTTTATATTTTGTCCACATTTCGTCGGGAGTTTTATCTTTTACTGCCTTTATTTCTAGCTTGTTTCTCACATAAGCTGCACAATTCAAAGCCTCACCCCAAAATTAGAAATATATGTCCTTATCAGACATCATTGTCCTAGCACACTCTTTTATGGTCTCATTCATCCTCTCTGAAACACCGTTTTGTTTCGGAGAATAAAAAACGGTTAGTTGAGTTGAGATTCCATGCAATTTTAGGAATTCTGCAAACTTATTAGAAATGTACTCCCCTCTATTATTAGATGTGAATTTTGCTATTTTTCTCTCATGCATATTTTCAACCAAAGCCTTATACTCCTTAATTTTTGCAAAGTTTTATCTTTACTTTTCAAAAATTAAACTGTAGTAAATCTACTATTGTCATCAGTAAAAGTAAGCACAATCTTACACCTCCCGCAGATTTATATCTAGATGTCTCCCATACATCTAAATAAATCAGTTTCAGCACCCTTCTACTTGTATGATCAATTTGCGAACGGAAAGGCATTTTATGAATCTTTCCCATTGCACAACCATCACATACATTTGATGCTGTTTTTGACTAATTTTTACACCTTCCACCATTTTTTGATTTACTATCTTTGCTAATCTATCATAATTCACATGTCCAAAATGTTTATGCCATAAATCACAATCACTGATTGCAACTCTGAGATCTCCATTGGTGCTCAAAGTAGGCAGCTTACCAGAAGCCGTTAGGATAACCTCAATTCCTTAGTTTTGTGTGAGTATTGCTGACACTCTAACAAAATACACAATGACCATACTAAACCCCTTGGTAGAGCTGACTCCTCTTAGTCTGCCACAAAAAGAATCCTTGAATTTGCTCCCTTGAGCAGTAAATTATCAATGGTCAAAGATGACCTTTTAATCAAAAGCGCTCTGGGAGAGAGGGTGCTACCTATATTATATATAGAAATTATATGTTATTATTATATATAGAAATACCTAGTAGAGTAGATTTATATTGTACGATATGTAACTTCAAATGAGAGAGGTCTTTCAACCAGTCAAACATATACCACAACCAAATGAAAAATAATAGAACAGAGCACACCTAAAAGTGCACTTAGTGCTCTCATTTCCTTAACTCTGTGTAGAATGTACATTGTGTGTCAACTTGATTGTTCCTAATTGAACTAAATACCAAAAATATGTAGAAAACATCAAAAACGTATGTAGAGGGTTCACTAAAAAATCTACTAACAAAAATCAAAGTACTTGGACCAGATTTGTCAAGTAAGAATATCTACACTCTAAAAATTCGGGCTCCTAAGGTAAGCCAAAGATTTATGGCCCCAATAAGATGTCTTAAAAAACCTTTTTGCTGCCTCCCAGTCTCTCCTTCGTGTATTTTGTAGACTTCTGCTCAACACACCAAAAGATGTAGCTATATCGGGCCTAGTGCAATTCATAAAGTAAATCAGACTTCCTACTACTTGTCAGTAGGGTACTTGGAACATAAATTTTTGCTCTCCAGTGTAGAAATTAAAGGTTATTTTAGTATTTTTCTAGGTTTTGTAAAATGCAAAAAAGAAGCTAAGGCAGTCTGCCTCTAACTCCTCTCTCCAGCTCCCACACTTGTCGTAGTCACTGAAAGTTAGAGAGGGAGATAGAGCCATGGCCGCCTATGCTATCCCGACGGGGATAGATATTAGGTAAGTAGATTTTACCAAAATAGATTTGACAGGCCCAAGTTTTGAACCGTGTACCTACCGCCCATCAAAGTAGCTAGTAGCCGGTAGCCTTAGCCAACTAGTCTAAACCAGAGATGTATGATATAGCGTATGATAGTTATTTAAATGTTTACACGTTGGCTATCTTCATTCAACGGGATATTTAGACATAGATACAATTTGTAATGTACAGCGTACGGCACATCCGAAACGGATACCGCGCATTTTGTTTCAAAGGCGAAACAAATATTGCGCAAGTATTTAAGATGGCCACGATTATAATCCATCTTGATCGGACGGCCACGAAGCATGCCGAGATCGCGCAAGAGGTTTTTGGCGGTTTTCGTTCGACGTCACATCAATCGCCACGTGGCACAATCACATGGGATTACGGCATCTCCAGGGATTCCAAGAACAAATCCAAAAATGACATGTGTCGACTTTTGGCCATGTCGTACAATGGCCGTACATAAAGTACAATATCACGTGTACCTTTATGTACAATACACTATTATGATTGGTGCCGTACTTCAATAGATAGATTTTTAGAGAGAGATACGACTTAGAAAAATTTGATAAACTAAACCTTCTCTCCCAAAGAGCTGCTATACAAAAAGGTCAACTTTGACCCTTCATAACTTACTGCTTAGGAAAGCAAATTCAAAGATTATTTTAGCTATCGACTCAAGGGAGTCTTCCCTTTACAAAGGTAAAGGTGATTAGAGTTTTTGTCTGTCGGGGTGGCAGTTATTCTTGCTAAAACACAAAGGGGTCAGGGTTATCCTAGAGGCTTCGTGTGAGCTTTCTACTCTGAGGTCCTATTGAGGTCTCAGAGTTGCAGGTTATGGGCCCTCCATCTAGGGTTCCCATATTCAATGGAGCTAGATTCATATAGTGGGAAAGTATGATGACAGGAGCTCTACGTGAGAAATGGTTTTGGGGAATAGTGAGTGGACGGGTGAGGCGTCCATCCAGTCTTGGGATACCTCCAGGGTTTACAGGAGGCACATTCACTAGAGATGCAGATCAATCTTCAACGGAGGAGATAAAGGAAGGAGAGGTGGTGGACAAAGGAAAGGAGAAGGAGACAGTCACACTAATAGCAACCGGTTCAGCATTCATGTCACCTATTGCGAGAAACGAAGAGAATGATATGGATACCTGTTACTACAACAATATGGCAGCTAAGCACTTCATCCTCTGCCATCTTACTCAAGGGCTTGCATCTCCCCATTTTCAGGTAGAGAGGGCATCCGATCTTTGGGTGGCTTTCATAGAGATGTACCAAAGTGGTACAATTCAGCAACAACAGTTGGCTGATCAGTAAATTAACGAGTATGTATACAGAGGAGGGAAGATGTTGGATTTTTGCAATGAGCTTGCCACACTTTTCATGGAACTAGAGAGTGCTGGAAAAGTATTTAGTGAAAATGAAAAAGTTAATTGTTTACGGATGAAGTTACTTGATGAGTTTGAGAATATAGTCAACCGTGTGCAGGACTTGGTGGACTCAAGGTGGATTTAGAATTCAATGGTAGGGATGATTCTCGTTCAGGAGAATACAATTGAGATCCGAAGGGGAGGAAAGAGTGGGCAAGCTTTAGCACCTGGGACCGATTGGAGAAACAATGATTCTAGAAAAAAAACAGGCTGGAAATTATCGAGGGGAGGGGTGTTGATATTTGAGTATTTTTCTAGGTCTTTATAGAAAAAGAGCAAAGGCAGTCTGTCCCTAACTCCCTTCTCCAAGCCCCCCACACTTGTTGTAGTCACTAGAGGCTTGATAGGAAGCTAGAGCCATGGCTGCCTAAGCTCACTAGAGAAGGCAGGGGGTGGATTAGGTAGATTTACCAAAAGGTACTTGACGGACCTAAGAATTGATCGTGGTACCTACCGTCCGTCAAGTCGCCGTAGCCGTTAGCTTTAGTCGTTAAGTCTAGGACAATATTACGATATATAGGGTTTGATAAATATATAAATCGTCTTATGTATATTAATTCGTTTAACGGCGAATAGATACTTAGTGCATAGATACAGTTTGAATTAGTACTCAGTACGGTATGGGGACAGAACGGATACCGCGCATTTGTTTCGATAGCGAAACAAATACCGCGCGTCAAATTTCAACGGCTAGGATTATAGCCGGTTTTGATCGGACGGCCGCAATAGGCGCCGCAATCACGGAAAAGGTACTTTTGGTGTTTTACGGTGTTTGCCACGTCAGATGACACGTGGCGTGATAACATTGGATTACGGGAATTCCGGAGATTACAGGAACTAATCCTGATTTGACACGTGTCGACATTTTGGCCATGTCGTACAATGGCCGTACAGAAAGTACACCAGTACCTGTACTTTTCTTTACGACACAGTAATTTGATTGGTGCCGTACTTCAGTAGATAGAGTTTTAGAGAGGGAATAAGACTTAGAAAATTTTGGGTAAGTAGCTCTTTCTCCCAGAGAGCACCTTGTATAAATGGCAAACTTTAGCCAGCCATAACTATCAATTTACTTGACCTTTTTTAGTGATTCTTTTTCCTGTCGACTCAGGGGAGTCCAGGCTACACAGGGGTGTAGTCGGTCAGAGTTTTTGTTTGCCAAGGTGGCTGCATTTCAAAGGGAAAATCAAAGTGGGTGAATGTATCCAAATCTCATATTCTAACTTTGCATTCTGTGGTGGAACTGACCACACAGAAAGTGTTATTTCACAGAGGTGAATCTATATTGGGGTTCTGACTCTCAAGGGGTCAGTCACTTAGGTTTATATCAACTTAAAGTCGGCACTATCTAGATTAGCTTCTTTTGGATCTACATACTCTGAGGGCCAATGGAGGTCTCAGAGTTTCAAGGGGCAGAAAAATCTGACCGAGGAGTTCGGACCAAGGACTCCCAAGGGTTTGTGCCATTTTTGTAAGAAACCAAAGCACTATATGGCTGAATGCACTAAGTTAATTGAGCTGCGGTTAAAAAAGGGGCACCCCGGTGGATCCTCGAGAGGAAAGAAAAAGGCCCTTGTGACACAGGTACATGAGGCAAAATCCGAGGACGAGGACGATGAACTCTTATTGGATGAGGAGTTGGAAGCGAAAAACGAGGTCGAAATTCCACGAAAGCACAAAATGTGCTTTCGATGGATTGAAAGGTGAAGCAGGCTAGTTGTAGATTCAGGTGCATCCATGCACATGTGTAAAGGTAAACACCTGTTCACTAAGATAAGAAAGATTCCCAGCGTTGAGATAGAGTATGTGGATAGGAGGATAGTCACTACTACTCTTGTAAGATCGGTAGATCTAAAAGTGTTAGTAGAAGGAAAGACATCTATAATTACATTCTCTGATGTATTGTTTATTCTGGAGCTGAACAAAAACCTCATCTCTACGTGTGTATTAGATGATAAGGGTTTTGATACTAGCACTAAGAAAGGAGTCTTTACTGCTAGTTTTGAGGAGGAAGTTTATTTCACTGCTGAAAAAGGTAGCCAAGGGATGTTTAGGCTGATTTTAAGTAATGAAAAGAAGAAACTTTATTATGTTGGTGTTCATGATATAATGTTGTGGCATAAGAGGCTAGGCATGTGAATCTAGATAAGTTAAGAGAGAAGAAAAAGATGGGAGTAGTGGAAGGGATTCAGTTTGGTGAAAGTGAGAATCTAAGTGATTGTAGTGGATGTGCTCAAGGTAAAGCACACAGGTTACCCTTCCCAAAAATTTCCACCTATAAGGGAGAAAAGATTCTAGATTTAGTACACACAAATATTTGGGGGCCGGCCAGAGTGCCATCACCCAGGGGGAAGAGATTTATGATGACTATCATCGATGATTGGTCTCGGTATTCCAAGGTGTATTTTTTGAAAATTAAGTTAGAGGCTTAGGAATGTTTTAAACAATATAAAGCATGGAGTGAAAAACTCCATTAAACCTCCATCAAGAGAGTAAGGAGTGACAATGGTGGAGAGAATACCTCGAACCAGTTTGAAGATTTTTTGAGAGAAGATGGAGTGCACCACCAAAAGGCAGTTCCTGAAAATCTTGAGCAGAACGGTGTAGCTGAAAGATTAAATAGAACACTTAGTGATAGTGCTAGGAGTATGCTGTCAGATAAGAAGATAGGAAAGAAGTTTTGGGCCGAAGCAATGAACTTTGCAAATTATCTCAAGAATAGAGTTCTTACTTCAATAGTAAAAGGCCAAACACCCTATGAGAGATGGACAGGCCGAAAACAAAATGTTTCACACTTAAAGGTTTTCGGAAATCAAGTGTTCAGTTTAGACACAGATCGGTCAAACTGGAAGTTAGATCTAAAAAGAAAACCAGGATATCTACTACGATATGATAAAGATGTAAAAGGATACAGAGTCTATGATCTCAAAAGAGAGGATATTATCCTAGTGAAGCATCTAGTGGTTATGGATGAAAGAAAATCTATAGATCACTTTAAGCATACAAAGACAGTCACAATCAGATTTGAGTCAGAAAATTCTGATGACTTTGTGCTTCCTAACTATCTAGGATGTCAAAAAGATGATGATTTTGCAGGTACGAATCAGATCGAGAAGGACCCAAATGTGGAACCCCTACTAATAACTCCAACCAAAGCGGAAGACGTGGTGGAAATCAAACCGCAATCAAAGAATAGGGGAGATGTAGAAACTGTCCGGAAAAATCTAAGAGAGCCATCTTTTCTGGCAACCGAGTTTTAGGGAGGAAGAAGAAGCAGCAAAAGACTACAAGAGAGACAAGTTAACAATAAGGTAACCAAACTTTCTCACCCCGATGAACCTCAAACTTATAATGAGGCAATGACTTGTCTTGAAAGAAACCGGTGGAAGACATCCATTAATAAGGAGATGGCCTCAATTATGGCGGCCGATACATGGAAATTGGTAGATTGTCCTGCAGACAGAAAGCCAATTGGGTGTAAGTGGGTATTTAAGCTGAAACTCAACCCGGATAACACCATTGAGCACTACAAGGCTCGGTTAGTGGCAAAGGGATTTACCCAGAAAGAGGGAATTGACTATGAGGAGACTTTTGCCCCGGTCGTCAGGTTTCCTTCGGTTCGGATACTTCAGAGTATGGCGGCAGCAGAAGACATGGAAGTGCATCAGATGGACATCAAGACAGCCTTCCTACATGGAGAGTTAAAAGGAATTTTTTATGCGAAAGCCGGAATGATTTGTAGAGCAAGGGGAGGAAAGCAAGGTATGCCGATTGATCAAATCTTTGTATGGGCTGAAACAGGCGCCTCGGCAATGGAACAAGAAAATCGATGTGTTTCTTACAGGTTTGGGATATATTCGGATCAGCTCAGATCACTCAATTAATTTGTTTGAAGATGAGGAAGGAATTATTTTTATTGCAATTTATGTTGATGATTTGTTTGTTTTAAGTAAATCTATGGATAAAATAAATAAATTGAAGAATGATTTAAAAGGAAGATTTGAGATGAAAGATATGGGAGAAGCAAGGTATATTTTGGGAATTCAGGTAGAGAGAGACAAAGATAGAAAGATAATAAGATCAACTCAAAAAGAGGCCATTGGAAACATGTTAGAAAAATTCCAAATGGACAAGGCTAATAGTTTTACCACTCTTATGGAATTAAAGAAACGAAGTGAGGGGAGTGAGGAAGAGGGAGTTATAATATTACATGATGAAATAGGCCCGGAAGAGAAAAGATTTATGCAGACCATCCCTTATAGACAAGTAGTGGGCAGCCTAATATATTTCATGAATTGTACCCGTCCAAACATAGCCGCAGCTGTTAAAGTACTAAGTAGGAGTTTGAATGCTCCCACTATGAAAGATTAGGAGGCAGCTAAGAGAGTCCTTAGATATCTCATAGGAACTAGGGATCTATGGTTACATTTGGGTGGGAACAATACTGACATCACCACTTGGTGTGATGCCAGCTATGGGGATGCTCCTATGAAGAGATGCACATCTCGATATGTGTTGTATGAGGGTGATGGGGCTTGTTGCTGGAGCAGCAGCAGCAAAAGGTCATTGTCCAGTCCACCATAAAGGTTGAGTACAAAGCTTCTTGCTCTGCTAAAAAAAAATTAATGTGGGTCAAGTCTTTGCTTGGTGAGCTTGGTCATCTTAAGAGTGGTGTCCAAAAAGTGTTTTGTGATAATCAGGCTGCCATTCCCATTTTTGCCAATCCTAAATATCACTTTAAAGCCAAACACATGGATATCAGACTTAGCTTTGTTAGGGAGAAAGTAGAAAACAAGATAATCAGTTTGGAGTATAAACCACATAGTGAAATGGTAACAGATATGATGACCAAACCTGTTCCTTCCCCTAAACTAATTTTTTGCCGAGAGAAGTGTGGTCTTAAAATAAAGAGTGACTAGAAAATAAAAGAATTGTAGAAATTAAAGGTTATTTTAGTATTTTCTAGGTTTTGTAAAATGCAAAAAAGAAGCTAAGGCAGTCTGCCTCTAACTCCTCTCTCAGCTCCCACACTTGCCGTAGTCATTGAAAGTTGGAGAGGGAGATAGAGCCATGGCCGCCTATGCTATCTAGATGGGGATAGATATTAGGTAAGTAGATTTTACCAAAATAGATTTGACGGGCCCAAGATTTGAACCGGGTACTTACCGCCCGTCAAGGTAGCTAGTAGCCGGTAGCCTTAGCCAACTAGTCTAAACCACAGATGTATGATATAGCGTATGATAGTTATTTAAATGTTTACACGTTGGCTATCTTCATTCAACGAGATATTTAGACATAGATACAGTTTGTAATGTACAGCGTACGGCACAACTGTAACGGATACCGTGCATTTTGTTTCAAAGGCGCTGCTCTTCCCTTTCTTCCTCCTCATCCACATTCCAACTTCTAAGTTCTTCCAAACAAGGGCATTCCTCCATATAATGACCCGGTTCCCTACAAAAGAAGCAAACACCCTTTTTCAAAGCTCCCCTTTCTTTTCCTCTCCCTCTCTTTCCACGAAAGTTCATATAAGGTTTACCTTCGTCTTTCTTCCTCTCACCACACTTCCGCTCGTCACAGCCGTTCCTCTCATCACCCTTTTCCGCCAATCACCACCAGCTGTAAATGCATTCACCCTGTCACTTCCCTACGAAGCTCCAAAGTGCTTTCCCTCACAAGAATTATCCCCATGGTAAAGCTCCAAGTCCATGAGGAGCGATCCATTGCCTGCATACGATAAGTGATGTTTTCGTACTCATCTGGGAGTTTCATGAGTAGTGTATTAATCTTTCTCTCCTCGGATTCTACATATCATGCAGTAGCAAGCTCAACATATAACGCAGCAATATCATTACAAAACTTTATAATGTTACCGCCTTTATAAACATAGGCCTCTATTTCCTGTTTTACTAACTGCTGCCTCTGAATAGTCTCACTCTTATAAATCTGACTTAGTGTTTCCCAGATTTCCGAAGACTTGGTTACACTTAAAAGAGTGATAGCTATGGACTTAGACACATATCTAAGTATTAGATGTTTTGCTATAGTGTTTTTATACTCCCAAATTTTACTATCATTTTCTTCAGTTTTACTTATAACCCCTCTAAGTGGAGCTGGGGCGGAGAGCATAGCTCCCCTCACCATAAGTGTCCCTTTATCCTTCTCCCCTTTTTTCCCTTCCTTGGAAATAATTTTTCCTTCACCTCCCGTTACATCTGAACTCCAATTAGTTTTCTGGGAAGCCCCAGATGATTCTCTCTAATGAGTTCCACCAAAGCCGGGTGGCGGACACCTCACTTACCTCAAAACAATTCCCCACAAATGCTTTTCGAAAAGCAATCACTCCATCGTAAACTCCCATTAAGTGAAGTTTGTTCCATGGAACATAGGCACCCTAGATGGTGGGCCCATAACCTGAAATTCCATGGGCTCCATTGCCCACAGAATTTGCAGATCCAAAAGAAGCTAATCTAGATAGTGCCGACTCCAAGTTCATATAAACCCGAATGAATGATCCCTTAATAATCAAAACCCCAATACAACTTCACCCCTGTGAAGATAAGACCTTGTATGTGCTCAGTTCCACCGCAGAATGCAAAGCTTGAATATGTGTTTTGGACAGTATTCCCCACTTTGACTTTCCCACAGAATAAGTGCCACCCTGACACGCAAAAAACTCTGACCGACTACACCCTTGTGTAGCCTAGACTCCCCTGAGTCCGCAGCAAAAAGAATCACTGAAATTTGCTCACCCGAGCATTAAGTTATGGCTGGTCAAAGATGACCTTTATAGTTACAAGCTCTCTTACAGAGAGGTACCGAAATATCACTAAGTCTTAGTCTGCCTACTCATGACTACCTGCTACTAAACCCTAGTCCAATAGGAACACTATATAGTAGAAGAAGGTACGATGGGCGATGTACTTATTGTACAGCCATTGTACGACATGGTCTACAAGGTGACATGTGCCAAATCGGGAGCCATGGTTCCTCCTCCCATCTTCTCCGGTGTCAAATAATGTGGCGCCACGTGGCACCACGTGACGCTATCCCCAAAGGCTGCCGAAATCTTATTGCGGGTGGCGGCTGTAATGGTGGCCGTCCGATCACTTGTATTTATAGGGCTTCGATTCGCTTCCATGCATGAATTGATTAATGAGCGTTTTCGTTAGTCTGCTGCGAATTAGTCCTTTGAATCAAAATCTAAATATGCGTGAAAAGTTCCACGTGTATCGTTTCGTTAGCGACAAAATGGATAAGACCTTGGTCTATTTAGTAGCCTACAGACCCAGTTCAAATCCGGCCAAGGGCAATATTTTGCTAAAACAAGTAAAATACTTTCTAATTCATTCTGCCTCCTTCTAAATGATGCGGCAACCATGGCGTGCCTTTGGTCCTCTCTTTCTCTCTCTTTACATTCAAACTAAAATATAGAAGTGAACTATTAGTCACCTTTTTTCAACACTCTATTTATTTTTCCAATAGAGACCTAGAAAATACATAAATTTCAACATTTGGCGTTTATGGCAAAGGGGGAGCTAGTACAGGACGAAATTTTTAAGAAGGCGGAGGTTGGGAAATGGTAGCTCGTAGCGGAAGCACTGGTGATGTGTTATTGTTGCTAAGTCTTTGCATGATGAGTAGTGGAAGTTATGAAAGAGATTCTTCAATCTCTAAATATTTTTACATCCTTGCTTTTGCATGTACCTCCATTAGAGTATAAAGATTTATAGACAGACTGGAGTACTGAGTCTAAAGCTTTAGGGGAGTGTTGAATTTGAAAGCTTTAGTTCTCTGTAGATGAGGCTGAAAAAAAAAAGATAAGGGAAAAGTAGCGCAACAAGGCAGCATAATATTGCACGTTGCATTTCATATCCAAATTGGGCTGCGATGTCAAAGTAGCGCATCATAGCAGCATAGCAGTACATGTTGCATTTCATATTCATACTTGGTTGCGGTGTCGAACTAGCGCAGTATAGCAGCATACATATACACGCTACATATTTTTCGGGTGCACGAAACTAAATTTTGGGAGTAGTGTTGTTTTGAAAAGTCAGTTTCGTGCGAACGTGACAGTTTGTGAGTAATTGCTAATTGCATTTAATATGGAGGTTAGAATTGATTCATGGGTTGGGGGAGCGAACGTACGGATATACCTACATTGAATTAAGGGACTCATTGAGTGGCTCAACAAGCATTGAGAACTGGATGGTGGATCCCGAAGCGATCCAATGTGAATAATCAAAATGTTGAAATAGGCACCGCCGGTACGGCGCAGCACCGACGCAGATAAGACAACGCAGCTGCGATTACTTTGGATGAATATGCGCCGCCGATACGGAGTAGCTGCGGCGCAGATAAGACAACGCAGCTGCGTAGATAAGACAACGCAGCTGCGGATAATATGACTAGTATAGATTCTGAGTATTGATGATTGTACGGTAATAGTTGCTTAGTGGTAGCTGAGTGGTAGCTTGTTTTTTTTTACGTAAGAAGGTTGCAAAGATGTCGGTGTAAATATTATGTTCAACATCGTTTTGTTTTTTTGCTAATAAGTTTATTAGTGTAGATTTGCTCAATCTGACATATCTCGAGTTATTCGGATATACTCACAATAGTTTAGGTAGATGGTAGATACCATACGACTGGTATGCCTCCGTACATTCATTAGTGAACTCTTTGAGTAAAACTTGTAGGACTTAGAATATTTTAATTATCACAGTCAAGTTTATCAAAGCAATGGCAAACTGTTTTCTGCATCTTTGACCTGTTGCTGTGATCACCTTGTTTGGTATTTTCATGTGAAACTTTGTTAAGTTATTTTATGATATATAATCTATATGTGTGTGCAGTTTCATTCTATTATGGTATTTGTGTAAGATTGTGTGAGAGGTCTAAGTGGTTAGGTTGTGAAGTTGTCAGTTGTTTTTGTGAAACTCTGGAACTTATATCTTCTAGATTCCTTGGTGAATTTGGTTATAACTTTGGGAGATTAGAGTGTCTATAATATACTGCCTATTGGTGCAGTTTGAGGGGATTTTTTTTATTGTGAAGTAATCTGTGCTGTCTGAAACACAGCTGTTTGAGGGGTAGTCTGTGGTGCTTCCGAGTGTAGTCCATGGCTGAAATAGGCTATAGACAACATGCGGGAGGCATTACCAGTCCTCATGTTCGATGCAGAGGCTGTCTAGAAATTTTGTGGTGCTTCCGAGAGTATTCCATGGCTGAAATAGGCTATGGACAACATGCGGGAGGCATTACCAGACCTCATGTTCGATGCGGAGGCTGTCCAAAAAATTTTGAGACAATTTCTAGGTCCATCAAAGAGGTTTATCCAAAACCACCTCAACCAGATTTATGGACTAAAATTCACCTTTGAGCAAGCTCTCAATACGTGGTAGAGTATGAGATGCAGACATCGTGGTGGGACGCCCATGAGCAGGCCAAACCTCCACACAGGGAACTGGCTAATCCATCTCTTTCTCCACCTAAAAACCCATGGCCTCCTAATAGGCCCCAGAAGACGCCAGCCATGGGAACTCCACCCATTAGTCCAGGAAGCCGAATGTGTTTCCGATGTGGAAAAACCGAGCACGATGCCCGCATGTGTCCTGACAAGGCGGCCAGTTGCACTCATTGCCACCAAAAGGGACATTATGTCCATTGGTACCACATCAAGGACACTAATTTTGCTTATCAAAATCAGATAAAGAACGGCGGAATTCGCGCCCGTTTCGCAAAACCAGTCACTCCGCCTAAGGACACCGAGAAGGAGGAAGCTCCTCTTAAGATCTCTCGCAAAGAGAGAGAGAAGGTCGAGCATCAAGCCACAATGGCGGCCATGATGAAAGACAATTTGCGGCTTTCATGGCGAAAATGAAACCCCAATTTACTAAGATGGCTATGACCGTTGTCCACATGCCGTCGTTGGCCGGGCGAACCCTTCGGGATTCCACCGTCCAACAACGGGTGGCTACATTTGAAAAAGGCTCAGCAGACTATAACTGAGTGGGCAAATTACAAAATTCGCGTGTCCCACTCTCATTTGCAACAGAGTCTTTGGCTCCCCTACAAGAAACAACTTCTACCATCGCGGCGGAGGCACTGACCATATTGGATGGCACTATTCATGAGGCTCATCGGGTGAAGGAGCGATTCAGTATTCTTTCAGCAATGATCAAGGATGTACGGAAAGCCCTTCCCGTCGTTGATGAGGTCGCAGCAGCAGCCGCTTTGAAGGCTCTGCAGTTAAACCGCAGTCTTTTAGCGGTTTAACCAGTTACTACGGAAGAGCGTCGTTATCTCGATCCACAAATCAGTTTCCTTGATAAATCTCGCGGATCATTCTCGGTGAACGGTGTTTACCCCACTCTTCCTCCCATGGACACTAGGGCCAAACCCGTGATCCTCGGATCCGGATTTGCCATGAAGCTTTGTCAAACAACAGACAAGCTTCAAGCTTCAGCCACCCGACTCCTCACTTCGGCTGAGACTACGGAGCCGGTCTTGGGAATCAAAAAGGACCCGCTCATTTTTCGGTTTCAAACAAGAACCGAAAATGAGTCCGTTCAAATTTCTTTTCATGCATTAGTCACTAAATACAACGATTACAAGTGTTTAGTGGGCCAAGATGTTATATTTCGAGTCGGTGGTGGTGTGGACATGCACGACCAAACATTTTCTTATCGATTGACACACTTTTCGGAGCACAAAATATGTCTCTCTCTCATTTCCGCCCGCGGAGCTTTTCCCACCATGGCCCATTCGGCTTCGGCTCTTCCCGTTTTTTCAAGGAACTCCGTTAGGGAGGAGATTTTCCACTCCTTGTCGGCCGAAAAAATCTTGCGAGATATTTCTCCTTTAACCGAGCTCTTTGCGGAGCCCGACTTTCATATCAATTCTCACACATTTAACAATATTTATAAGTCCATATTATCTATTCCATTAACAACCATCCCTCCTATACCTAAAGTTGCATTCGATCCTTTGGGTTTCCTTCCTATCAATTCGAAGCCCGTACAGCCGAGCCCTCATACAAACGTGGTCTTTATTTTAGATTTATTCGCTAGGACGAGACATTACTATTGTCATGTTTACGGAATGGTCTCCCCATCCGTCACTACTATGCAGTAGAAATTGATGCATTAGCTAAAAAAGCACAATTGCACCACTGTAATCTCCTACATTCACAGTATCCACAGTTGTTTCCAAAGTCAGCCTTTCTACACATGCACATTGCTCTTCCACAAGACATCCGCATCTTTAGTAATCATCATCTACGGGATGTCAAACCGATAGACCTTGTTTTCGGGGGGTGGGAGTGTCAAGGTATGTCTCGGACAGGCAAAGGTTTTGGTTTGGCAAATCCCCGTACCAAATTGTTTTTGAGCTTTTGAGGGTCTTTCATTTTCTTCAAACCATGGCTAAGCTTGTCGGATACATTTAAGAGAACGTCGCCGCTTATAATGATCCTCGCCTTACAGTTTTGGCTCACTATAAGCGTATAGAACACCTTATCGGACCCCCGCAAATTATTGATGTCGCTCGGCAGGGGTCCTTGGCACATCGGTTCTCTCCAAATGGACAAACCTAATCGATGTTGGTCGTCTTCGTGAGGCTAATTTGTTTGTAAGACCTCCCACTAAAGACATTACGACCGCTTTGCTTCCCATTCACCTAGTCCAATCATGTGTCCAAACTGACTACCCTCCGAATTACAACATCAATGTACTTGGCAAACTAGTCAAGGTCCTTCTTACTTTAGTGTCTTACCCTAATTCCCATGCATACTCTCATAACGGTCCAAGCACGCTCCGGAATAATGTCATTGGAGAGTTAGAGGAGCCTACGGCCACAGAACGGGAGCATCTCATGTATTTTATTCCAAGCACTAATGCGTCCTCCGGCCTTACGGATAGACAGCGTTGCATTTTGTTGGGTAGGGTCATGGATCCTCACTCTTTATCATTTGTCTTAGGTCTCAGCCTTGCAGCTGGTCGCTATGCACAGAATCAACCCGTGCAACCAGTTGGGGGGGGGGATACGCCGGCTCCTTCACGTCATGTTCCCTCTCGCACCTCTCCTAGTCTCAAGGGAAATCTATTTCAGTTTTTTCTCTTCCCTTCTCTCACACCTGAAGTTAAGGACATCTCTATCCATGATTTCCTCAACCCCAATCATATATCTTGAGAAATCCCGGCCTCTACAGCCATTCAATCCACAATTTCATCGTTTCCCAGTCCGGCACCGCACTGGACAGTTGCATTTCCGACGCGTAGCAGGCACCACGAGTGAATTGCCTTTAGCAAGCACCGATATCGTATGAATTAGGCAAATATCTCATTGCCGATGAACAACTGGCATTTTCTCAAGCCATGGAAACTTTAACCATTAAAAGCTCGGAGGCCCCGAAGTGGAAATTTGGTACTAGTTTGGCCCCTTCGGAACATGAATTGCTTAGTGACACAGTTTTATGTTATATAGACGGGTTTGCTTTCTCCATGAATGACCTTGGACGTCATTCTATTTACAAAATGTCAATCGATCTTGAGGATGATCAACGTATCTTTAAGCCGAAACACCGTCTCTCTGAAATGAAATGGGAGATGGTGGACAAAAGATGCGCAGAATTAGAAGAAGCCGGTCTTATCTATCGGTCGGATTCCACCTTTGCTGCCCCCAAAGTCATGCCTAGGAAGAGAGATTCCGACGGAAATTTTACTGAGCGAAGAATGTGTGGGGACTACCGAAAGCTCAATGCCCTGACCGTTAAAGACCGCCACCCTATGCCTCTAGCGGAGGAAATATTTGACCATGTAGGTGGTGCGAAGTTTTTTAGCATGCTTGACTTAAGTCAAAGGTTTAACCAGATTGAAATCGAGGAAAGAGATCGACATAAAACTGCATTTTGGGACAGTGATGGTCGGTGGGAATGGGCAGTCATGCCTTTCGGTCTTAAAAACGCACCCGCCGTGTTTCAAAAACTCATGGATTCGATGTTGGGTAGATGTAAATTTGCACGGTGCAAAATCGATGACTTGATAATCGCTTCCGCCACGGTTGAGGAGCACGCCCGCCATATTGAGTGGGTTATCACCGAGTTAAAGAAAGTCGGGTTGAAGTATCACCCAGCTAAGTGTACTTTGTGCGGAGGGAGTGCCCTATCTCGGCCATTTTATTTCAGCTAAGGGCATCACTCCCTTGGAAGCTAAGGTAGAGGCGATCACCAAAGTGCCTGCCCCCATCGATCTCACTAGTCTGAGGGCTTTTCTTAGACTAGCCTATTATTACCGTCGTTTTGTACTGAATTTTAGTACGATTGCTTCTCCCCTCAATGGCCTTCTCAAAAATGAAGTGCCTTTTGTTTGGGGACCCGCTCAAGTAGAAGCGTTTCAAAAACTGAAAACCGCCCTTTCAAGCGCTCCCATTCTTCGACCTCCTAACCACAAGCTTCCCCTTTGCCTTCAAACCGATTCGGGAAGCTTGGCATTGCGGCCATTTTAAAGCAAAGAGAGTTGAATGGAGAGGTATACATAGTGGCATACGCAAGTCGTAGCAATAACTAGTTGAATGGAGAGGAATACCTAGTGGCATACGCCAGCCGGAGCAATAACCTAGCTGAATCTTATAACACTAGTTACGAGGGTGAATGTCTTGCCTCGGTATGGGGTATTGTTCATTTTCGACATTATCTTGACGGTAAGCCATTCACGCTCCTAACTGACCATCAACCCCTTCATTAATTGATGACCAACGATAAGCTTTCAAGGAAGCTTGCCCGATGGGCTTTAATTTTAATAGAGTACGACGTTGAGATCATCCATCGGCCCGGTTTGTTAAGCTTGAACGTTGACGGGATTTCGCGGAATCCACTATCTCGGACCACCGATAACGGTGTCCGGCAAGATTTCAACAAGGACAAGGTACCTGCCATGTCGGCTAGTTCGTATATCACTTACCATCTCTCTTCTATTCCTCACCCTCGGCCGACCACAGATCCGTGGTGCGACGGCCCATTAATCCTCTTCCTCTCCATTCAAACCTTTCGGCCTGGAACTACCGCCAAGGAGGAAGACCAAGTAAAAAACGAGCCAAAAATTATCTGTGGCTCGGCGGATCTTTAGTTCGATTGCTGGCGGACTGCAGTCATCTGCATGTCCCCTGGCGAACCGAGCGCTTGTCCTTGATTGAGCAGATACATACCGAGCTCGGCCACTACGGCACCGAGCGTACTTTGAGCCTTGTACAGGCACGCTATTGGTGGTCCGGAATGCAAGCGGATGTGGCGGCCAATCTCCACAAATTCGCCTCATTCGACCGGTTACGCACCTCTTTCTCTAATCGGCTAGTGTCTCTACAGCCATTGCCCATTAGAGGATTGTTTTATCGCTGGTCCGTGGACCATGCCGAACCGTATCCCTTATCTCGAAAGGGGAAATAATGCATCATGATAATGATTGAAAATTTTAGCAAGTGGGTAGAGGTGGTCGCTCTTCCCCACAATACCACTAAATTGACCACCACTGCTTTTAAAGAGCACGTTCTCATGCCTTAAGGTTCTCACGGACTAGGGTACAGAGTTCCGAGGGGAATTTCAAGAGATAATGGATGAAGCTTTAATTGATCATCGTCGGACGAGTCGTGATCACCCAAAAGCCGATGGCTTGGCGGAACGAGCTGTCCAAACTTTCAAGCGGGCTCTCCAAAAGCATTGTTTGGAGAAACACATCTCAGTCTGGGACAAATCCTAGGGTTATATCACCATGGGCTACCGGATGTCCGCATAGGCTAGCTTGGCTAATTTCAGCCCGTAAAATATTCTCTTCGGTCGAGCACCCTTGCTCGGTTGGAATATTCAGAAAGCAGTAAGTTTACCTTTGCCTCTAATGTCTAACACCATATTTTTGGATTAACTGACTCGCCATGCTTTGCTTTTTGCTCGTGAGATGCCCATGGCTTTTGATAATTTGCAGATTGCCCAACATCGGGATACTTTAAGGTTTGCCACCACGCGGAGTGGCATTTACAAGCCACAACAGAAATCCTACCGGGTCGGCGATTACGTGTACCTCCGACGCCAGTCGTTCGATACTTTGGACACAAATGTTTCACCACACATTCTTCGTGTGGTGGAAATGGATGCCAACGAGATGTTCGGTTTGCAGGGTGCGGATACGAGGACGATGCGAGAACATTCAAAAAACTGTGCACCTTGTTACTTTACCTCATTTGTCACAGGATATGGGCCCGATGCGAATGCCGATCACCGAGGCGACGGAGTGTACCATCTGAAGGCGAGCAGACAGCGAGACTTCCATGCTCTTGTGCGACCATTGCAACCAGGGTATCCACATGGAGTGCTTAGTTCCTCCATTGACGGCTGTGCCATCTGGCTATTGGTTCTGCCATGGCTGTCGTGAGCTGTCGGCGGTTTTGACCAGCTCCTCCGCAGGCTAAGGAGCTGGGCGGGGGAATTATAGGGGTCACTCCACATTAGGGAAGTATTCTTCCCTTTTCTTTCTTTTGTCATATTTACACTCCTACTTTCTCATTGTGTATATATTTTTGTTGGTCTATGTTCGTCCAGTATCATTTTATTTTGGATATGCGTTTGCAAGCATGACTTCGCTGGTTGTAATGCATGTTCGCTCTTGCTTGCCTTCATGCACGACAGCTGTCATGCCGAATGATGTCGGTTAGCACGCTCGCACGATATTTGCACGCACTTACGATATTTTGAACCCATGTACGATATTCCGCACGCACGCACGATTTTTGCCACGCGCGCAAGATATGATGCACGCACATATGATTTTCGCTCACGTCACTTATGTGGCACCGTCAGTTCAGTTTTTTGTGACGTAAACGCAATTCGCGTACACATCAAATGGAACATGTACTAATTTAGTGCGACTTGTGTTGTTTCGTTCTTAGGTACGGGATTTTGGAGTATAGACGCGAATATCGTTTGGGCGACGGGTCGCGATTTTCTAAGTATTTCGTGCGGTATGTTTCGTTTCGTGCGTATGCACGCGATTTTCGAGTATAGACGCCGAGTATTGTTTGGCGACGAATCGCGATCCCTTGGCATATTGGAGACGCTGCGATACATTTCATTTATTTAAGTGGCGAACCCATGTAGGTTCGCGCACGCATGTAGTTAGGGAGGGTTTTTACCCTCGAACAGTGGATTTTGTAATGCGTACGCCAGATGATGTTGGTCGCCTATTGCCCAAACAACTTAAGTAGTTCGTTCATGTGAACTAGCCTAGACTTAGGTAAGGGTTTGCGTAGGCATAGCGTGGCTAATACTTAGTCTATTTTCAGACTTAGAATTGCTAACTTTTGGACAAGAATTTTCTCTTGGCAACGGAGCTTTTCTCTTGCTCTCTCTCTCACTAACTGCTCAAGTTTCTTTTTTTCTTTTGCTAGCTAGCTGTAGAGGCTATATAGTTCACGTGTATTCTTCCTTGTGTTTCAGCCCACGCTTTTTAATCCACGCGGCTCAAAGCCAAGTCCGGAAGGTTTCCCTCCAACTTGTGTCATTTTTAGGAAGTGGTGGATTGGAGTTCGTGTGGAGAAGCATCCGAATCTAGCTACGCCTCCCACGGACAGCTGAACGGTTTGGGGCATTTGTATTTGTGTTGTTTGTATTTCGGTTGGGAATGGAAAAGTGAATCTTGGCCGAATTTGGAGTTTTCCTTGTTTTTGGTTGGAATTATTTACTTGTTTTGTTGCCTTTTCGAGATGACTCTTGTAGAGAATACGATAGAGACCCAAGAGCCTAGTGGCTACCTCGTGGCTTAGTGTAAATTATAGGGGTCACTCCACGTTAGGGGAGTATTCTTTCCTTTTCTTTCTTTTGTCATATTTACACTCCTACTTTCTCATTGTGTATATATTTTTGTTGGTCTATGTTCGTCCAGTATCATTTTTTTTTTATATGCGTTTGACGCATGACTTCGTTGGTAATAATGCATGTTCGCTCTTGATTGCCTTCATGCACGACAATTTCGTACTCTAGTTTTACGACATACGGCCAACAATCTGCATCCCATTGATCTTGCTGTTACTTTAATTAAAAAAACAAAACAATTTACAAAACCAAAGGGGCACTCTGACAAAGCGCGTCACTTTATGAGGCACTCAGCATGAGCTGTCAAGACAAAAACGTTTTAAGTCAACTGGTAAAAGACTTGCTCCGGAAAAAAGTATGCATTCCAATATAGAAGTCCCTACTACCTGTGAAACCATACGAGTTTGCTCTCTCAAACATCATGCTTTTATCACACACATGAAGCCGGGACGCCAGTACCGAGGGCTGAAGTCAGGGTGCGTTGTCTTATTGGCAGAATTATGAATCCTGGATCGTCAAAAATCCTAGGGTGCGTTGTCTTATTGGCAGAATTATGAATCCTGAATCGTCAAAAATCCTACCGCTGTATTATTGGCAGAACCTCTAAAACCCAAAATTTTCCAAAAGTCTAATTCTAGGATATTATCATCGAGGGTTTCAATGGGCCATTCGGTGATTTCTTGATCTTTATCGTGAAAGGTATTATGGCCGTTTATTATGGCTTTTATATAAGTTTATATATATTAGTATGGTTATTATGGGTATAAGGTCTTCGATGTTGAGGTTTTGGGTTTGAAACGCTTTAAAACTTTGATGGTGTTTTAGGTTAAGAATTGTAAGCCTAGAAAGAAATGCCTCTCACACTCCTTCAGTTTTTCTTTTGAAGTTGGGCGTGAAACTACACCCTGAATCGATATTAGCATGAAGAAACAATTAGTTTGACGACTGTAGTACTGTTAATAATTTGTTTCGCTGTCCAAAATGATGTGAACTATTGTAAATATATATAAAGAATATATATATATATATATATATATTCTGTTCGAGGACAAATAAAACCGGGGGAGAATAAGTGTTATTAACGCTAATAGCGATTTATGGTGAACAGTGTCAATCGTTTTTATTTTTTTTTGGTTTTTGGGCCTCTGATCATAAAGTACACTACACCGCGAATCGTAATTAGAGTAAATTACTCTAATTCGGTCGCTCGAAATTTCGACTCTATGACATCAAATAGAGTAAATGATTCTAATTTTTTCATTATTCTAATTTAGGTAAGTTTAATAAATGTCAAAACGTGCCAGCTTGCAGTAGGCATGAGGTGTGATAAATTTTGCTTGGATATAATGTTAAGACAATGCGAATAATTTGAATGGATTTAATCTTATTACTTTTTTAATCTTAGTAAATGAGATAAACTACAGTATCTCAGCTTTAAAGCTCGCTGGCTTAATCTCATTAAATGAGATTAATGCTAAGCGCCACATCACATGAAATACTAGTCTCCGGGTTTTTGGTTTTT
>JBBHKE010002693.1:0-83118 GCA_037447655.1 Zygnema cylindricum | reverse complement strand
CAATCCTAAACATCATTTTAAAGCGAAACACATGGACATCAGACTCAGCTTTGTTAGAGAGAAAGTAGAAAACAAAATAATCAGTTTAGAGTACAGACCAGATAGTGAGATGGTAGCAGATATGATGACCAAACCTGTGCCTTCCCCTAAGCTAATTTTCTGCAGGGAGAAGTGCGGTCTGAAATTAAAGATTGACTAGAAAATAAGGGGAGTGTAGAAATTAATGGTACATTTTTAGTATTTTCTAGGTCTAAATAGAAATATAGAAAGAAGCCGAGGCAGTCTACCTCTAACTTCTCTCTCCAAACTCTCAAACTTGTCGCAGTCATTGAGAAATTGGAGAGGGAGCTAGAGCCATGGCTACCTAGGATATCAGAGGTTTACGGGAGATATATATTAGTTAGGGTTTATTTGTTTAAAAGGAATGTGCCGGCGACAGGAATTGATCCTTGTACCTACCGGCCGGCAAACTAGAAGTAGCCAGTAGCCTTAGGCGTTAAATCTAGGAATAACACCACGTATTATATAATTTGATATTTATTTAAACACGTAAACGTATGATAAATCATTTAACTGTAATTGTTTACGGTATACATAGATTTGGTAATGTATAAGTACGGAATACGGTACGAGCAAGAAATCAATACCCCGCATTTATTTCTTAAGTGAATCGAATACCACGCATGTATTTATTACGGCTACGATTAAATTTGATTCTAATCGGACGGCCGGAATTAGCGCCGAGATCGCGGAAGAAGATTTCGGCGGTTTGTGGCCATCGCCACATCGGATGACGCGTGGCGCAATTACATTGGATCGTGGAATCTCCAGAGATTATAGCACCGAATCCGGATATGACATGTGTCGACATTTAGGCCATGTCGTACAATGTCCGTACATAAAGTACACCAGCTGCTGTACTTTTGCGTACGAAACTGTATTCTGATTGGTTCTCTACATCAGTAGATAGAGTTTGTGAGAGAGATAGGACTTAGAAAAATTAGAAGATAGGACCCTCTCTCCCAGAGAGCTTCTATACAAATGGTCAACTTTGACCCTCCATAACTCACTGCTCGGGGAGCAAATTCAAAGATTCTTTTTGCTATCGACTCTAGGAAGTCTTGTCTTCACACAGGTGAAGTTGGTTAGAGTTTTTGTCTGCCAGGGTGGCAGTTATTTTTGCTGAAACACAAAGGGGTCAAGGTTATCCTAGAGGCTTCTTGGAAGCTGTCCACTCTGAGGACTTATGGAGGTCTTTGAGTTTCAAACGAGAATCATCCCTACCACTGAGTTCCATATCCACCTTAAGTCCGGCAAGTCCTGCACACGGTTGACTATGTTCTCGAACTCATCGTGTAACTTTATCAGTAGACAGTTAACCTTTTCTTTTTCACTAAAATCTTTTCCCGCACTCTCTACCTCCATGAAGAGTGTAGCAAGCTCATTGCAAAAATCGAACATCTTCCCCCCTTTGTATACATTCTCCTTAACTTTTTGATCAGCCAACTGTTGTTGCTTAATCGTACCACTTCGGTACATCTCTATGAGAGCCATCCAAAGATCGGATGCCCTTTCTACCTCCAAATGAGGACATGTAAGTCCTTGAGTGAGATGGCGTAGGATGAAGTGCTTTGCCGCCATAATGTTGAAGTCCCTGGTTTCAGTATCATTCTCCTCGTTCCTGTGAATAGGTGACATGAATGCCGAACTAGTTACTATTGGTGTGGTCGCCTCCTTCTCCTTTCCTTTGTCCACCACCTCTCCTTTTTTGTTTCCTCCGTTGAAGGTGGATCCTTTTTTCTTGGTGAATCCGTTCCTCCAAACCGTGGAGGAATTCCAAGACTTGATGGACGCCCTAACCGTCCACTCACTATCCCCCAAAACCTTTTTTCGCATAGAGCTCCTATAATCATACTTTCCCAGTATATGAAGCCAGTTCCATTAAAGATTGGTACCCTAGATGGTGGGCCCATAACCTGAAACTTTGAGACCTCCATAAGTCCTCAGAGTGGACAACTTCCAAGAAACCTCTAGGATAACCTTGACCCCTTTGTGTTTCAGCAAAAATAGCTGCCACCCTGACAGAGAATAACTCTGACCAAATTCATCCCTGTGAAGGGAAGACTCCGCTCTGTAGATAGCAAAAAGAATCTCTGAATTTGCTCCCCTGAGCAATAAGTTATGGAGGGTCAAAGTTGACCTTTGGTACAGAAGCTTTCTGGGAGAGAGGGTCCTATCTCCTAATTTTTCTAAGTCCTATCTCTCTCATAGACTCTATCTATTGATATACGGAACCAATCTGATTTCAGTTCCGTACACAAAAGTACAGTTGCCGGTGTACTTTTTGTACGGACACTATATAACATGGCCTAAATGTCGAGACGTGGTATGTCCGGATTCGCTCCCTTAATCCTCGGAGATGCCGCGATCTAATGTCATTCCGCCATGTGTCATCCGATGTGGCGATGACCACAAACCACCGAAATCCTCTTCCGCGATCTCGGCGTTAATTCTGGCCGTCCGATTAAATTCACATTTAATCATAGCCGTAATAAATACATGCGCGATAATCGTTTCATTAAAGAAATAAATGCGCGGTAATGGATTCTTTTCCGTACCGTAATCCGTAATTTTACATTACTGTATCTATGTCTCTCATAAAACTGTTCGAGTTAAATGAACTATCATACCTATTAATGTTTAATTAATTATCAAACTCTATAATACGTAACACTATGTGTAGACTTAACGACTAAGGCTATTGACCAACGGCTGTTTGCCGGCCGGTAGGTACCAGGATCAAATCCTTTGGCCTGCACATACCTTTTAGTAAATAAATCTCCTAACTAATATATATTTCCGGTAAACCTCTGGATAGCCTAGGTAGCCATGGCTCTAGCTCCCTCTCCAACTTCTCAGTGACTGCGACAAGTGTGAGAGTTGGAGAAAGAAGTTAGAGGTAGGCTGCCTCGGCTTCTATCTATATTTCTATTTAGACCTAGAAAATACTTAAAATGTTCCATGAATTTCTACACCTTCTTGCATGGAGAATTGGAAGAGGAGATCTTCATGCGACTACCGGAAGGAATTGTGGAGGAAGGAGAGGAGAGTAAAGCATGCCGGTTGATTAAATCTCTTTATGGTTTGAAATTGGCGCCTCGACAGTGGAATAAGAAGTTTGATAAGTTTCTTACCGGTCTGGGATATATCTAGATCAGCTCAGATCACTCAATCTATGTTTTTGAAGATGAGGAAGGTTTTATATTTATTGCAATTTATGTTGATGATTTTGCTTGTTTTAAGTAAATCAATGAAAAAAATTAATAAACTGAAAACCAATCTTAAGGGGAGATTTGAACTGAAGGATATGGGGGAAGCAAAATATATTTTGGGAATTCAAGTAGAAATAGACCGAAAAAACAAAGATTATAGAATTGACTCAAAAAGAAGCAATAGGGAACATGCTTGAAAAATTTCAGATGGATAAAGCTAATAGTTGTACAACTCCAATGGAGTTGAAGAAGGGAAGTGAGGGGAGTGAGGAAGAAGGACTCATAGTCTTAGACGAGGAATTATCTTCTGATGAAGAGAAGTTCATGCAAACTATTCGTTACAGGCAAGTAGTGGGAAGTCTAATCTATTTATGAATTGTACTCGGCCGGATTTAGCTGCAGCTGTAGGAGTGCTGAGAAGAAGTCTAAATGCTCCCACTAAGAGGGATTGAAAGGCAGGTAAGAGTGTCCTTAGATATTTGATAGGAACTAGGGATCTATGGTTGCATTTGGGTGGGGAGAACACTGACTTCACTATTTGGAGTGATGCCACTTATGGTGATGTTGCGATGAGGAGATGTACTTCTGGATATGTATTATATGTGGGTGATGGGGCTTGCTGTTGGAGTAGCAAAAAACAAAAAGTTATTGCTTAGTCCACCATGGAGGCTGAGTATATGGCCTCTTACTCTGCTCGAAAAAAATTGATGTTGGTCAAGTCTTTGCTTGGTGAGCTTGGTCACCTTAAGAGTGGTGTGCATAATTTTTTTTGTGATAATCAGGCAGCAATCGCTATTTCTGCCAATCCTAAAAATCATTTTAAAGCCAAACAAATGGACATTAGACTCAGCTTTGTCAGAGAGAAAGTAGAAAACAAAATAATCAGTTTAGAGTACCGACCACATAGTGAAATGGTAGTAGATATGATGACCAAACCTGTGCTTTCCCCCAAGCTAATTTTCTGATGGGAGAAGTGTGGTCTGAAATAAAAGATTGACTAGAAAATAAGGGGAGTGTAGAAATTAATGGTCCGTTTTTAAGTATTTTCTAGGTCTAAATAGAAATATAGAAAGATACCGAGAAAGTCTATCTCTAACTTCTCTCTCCCACTCTCAAACTTGTCGAAGTCACTGAGAAATTGGAGAGGAAGCTAGAGCCATGGTTACCTAGGCTTTCCAGAGGTTTACGGGAAATATATTAGTTTATTTACCGTTAGGGGTTTATTTACTAAAAGGATATATGTTGCATCCAAGATTTGTTTCTCGTACCTGCTTGACGGTAGGCCGGTAACCGGTATCCTTATCTGTTAAGTTTAGAACTAGAGATACATACTATTAGGTTTGATATTTAGTTAAACATTACCACGTAGGATAATTCATTTAACTGAAACTGTTTACGGGATTCGTAAATCCAGGAATGTAAAAGTAAGAATCAAGGTACGGACAAGAAACATGTACCGCGCATTTGTTTCAATAGCGAAACGAATACCGTGCAGGAATTTATTACGGCTACGATTAAATGTGCATTTAATCGGACGGCCGAAATGAATGCCGAGATCGCGGAAAAGGATTTTGACGGTTTTTGGTCATCGCCACATCGGATGACACGTGGTAAAATAACATTGGATTGCGGAATCTCCGAGGATTAATGGAGCAAATCCTTATATACCACGTGTCAACATTTAGGGCATGTCGTACAATGTCCGTACATAAAGTACACCGGCAGCTGTACTTTTGTGTACAAAACTGTAATCTGATTGGCTCCGTACATTAGTAGAAAGAGTCTTTGAGAGAGATAGGAATGAGAAAAAATAGTAGATAGGACCCTCTCTCCCACGTAGCTTCTGTACAAAAGGTCAACTTTGACCCTCCATAACTTACTGTTTACGAGAGCAAATTCAGAGATTCTTTTTGCTATTGACTCAGGGGAGTCTTGCCTTCACAAGCGTGAAGGTGGTCAGAGTTTTTGTCTGCCAGAGAGGCAATTGTTCTTGCTGAAACACAAAGGGGTCAGGGTTATCCTAGAGGCTCCTTAGAAGCTGTCCATTTTGAGGACTTATGGTGGTCTAAGAGTTTCATGTATGAACCAATCAAATAACTCAAGGGTACAGAAAGGTACTACGACCGATGTACTTTCTGTACAGCTTGTGTACGACAAGGCGATTGAGTGGACGCGTGTCCACTTTTAACTCGTCATTATGTTACCCGAAATTCTTGCGACCAAATGTTATCCCTCTACGTGGGGCCACGTCATGCCACATCCATAAACGCCAAAGTGACCATTACGCGATCCATATACGCCGTGGGATTAAATCTGAGATTAAATGTCGGCCGTTGAAACAAATGTCGGATTCATTTGTTTCGTGCGAGATAAAGTTCACACTATATAATACTTAGTTTTATGTCTTTTCGTTCGTCATTCTATTAATCGAATTCATGGTCTTAACACTGTTTAAATATTTATCAAACCCAATGTATATTAACAGACTTCACGACAGACTGGATAGAGCTAATGGCTACGCCGCGCTCTGCCGGTCAGAGGTTCAAGTCTTGCCGGACTCAAACTTTTGTTGAGAGTGACATAAGTCACTCTCTAGTCCTGCATGTTGAGCTAGGACAACCATGGCTCAACCACCCTCTTTATCCCTCTGTGACTACATCAAGTAAGGTGTGTAGAGAGAGGAGGTGGAGATAGGCTGTTTGCCTTTTTTTTTCCTACTTGTACTGAACTATTTAGACCTAGAAAATACCATAAAAATCTAATAATTTCAACACTCCCCTTATTTTCTAGCCTAACTCTAACTTTAGTCTACACTTTTCTCTATAATATTTGAACTTTGGAGAAGGCACTGGTTTAGTCATCATATCAACCACCATTTCCTCATATGCTTTATATAGAAGATTCACAATCTTATTCTCAACTTTTTCTTTCACAAAACTCAACCTTATGTCCATATGCTTAGCTTTGAAATGATGTTTTGGATTAGCTTCAATTGCAATGGCAGCTTGATTATCACAAAACACTTCATGCACCCCCTTCTTCATATACCCCTGTTCTTGCAACTAGGACTTGACCCACATCAACTCTTTCACAGCAGGTCAAAAGGCCATGTACTCACTCTCCATAGTAGACACAACAACCACCTTTTTTTGCTTACTGCTCCAACACCAAACACCTTCCCCCTCATAAAACACATAACCATAAGTGTATCTTTTCATAGTTGCATCCCCATAACTGGCATCACTCGAAGTAGTGATGTTACTGAGCTCCCCTCCCAAATGCAACCAAAACTCGCTTGTTCCCACCAAATATCTCATGACTCTCTTGGCTGCCTCCCAATCTCTCTTCGTAGGTGAAATTCTGAGACCTCCATTGGTCCTCAAAGTAGGCAACTCACAAAAAGCTTATCTAGATAGTGCCGACTTCAAGCTGATTTTAAACCCAAATGATTGACCCTTTGACATTCATAACCCCATAATAGCTACAACCGTGTGAAATAAGACTTTTCTGTGTGCTCAGTTCCACTACAGAATGCAAAGTTAGAATATGACTTTTGGATAACATTCCCCATATTGACTTTCCCTTAGAAATGCAGCCACCTTGGCAGGCAAACACTATGAGTGACTACACTCCTGTGTAGCATGGACTCCCTTGAGTGCGCTGCACAAAAAATCACTGAAAATGGTCCACTGAGTGAGTTTTAATTAAATGGAAAAGTTTGCCTATTTATACAGATGCTCTCTGGGAGAGAGGCGACTACCTACCAAAATTCTTCTAAGTCCTAAAACCCCTCTTTAAGCTTCCTAGTATTGAGGTTGAGTCTAATCGTAAGACTGTATTGTACAAGAAATTACAAGTATTGTCGTACTTTCTGTTTGGTCAATGTATGACATCGCCATAATGTGACATTTGTCACATCCATAATTATTATCTTGCATTCCGCAAATCCGGCGATCCTCCCGGATCTTGCCACGTGTCATTTGGAGTGGCGGTGCTGGAAAACGCCAAATCGTCCACTTAGGAATCCTAGGTCACACCACGGTTGTTCGATGAAGACCGACATTTAACTTTGGCCATCTAAATAAAATATCATTTCGTTAATTCTGTGCGGTCTAGAATTTGTGTGATCTAATGCGTTTCCGTGTATAGCTCGTTTTGTAAGCAGTTAAATGTAAGATACTGCGTGTTCAGATTTATATAACTATCGTACCCCATGTTCTCTAACAGTGATCGTAGTCTACAGGATAAAGCTACCGGCTATCGGATTCTTGACCGACGGTAGGTACCACGATCAAATCCTGGATCCGTTAATGATCCTTTTGGTAAACCTACCAAATAGTACAACTTGTCTCTCTCTAAGGCCAGCATGGGCAGCCATGGCTCTGTCTTCCTCTCCAACCTTCAATGACTGCGACAAGTGTAGGGGTTTGGAGAGTGGAGCGATAGGCAAGCTGCCTTTGCAGACTTCCTCTTATTGATTTCCTTTTTCCAGATCTAGAAAATACATACATTTCAACACTAGGATCATTAAGACTCCTACAAAGTACTCGAACCGCTGCGGCTATGTCCGACCTGTTACAATTCATAAAATAGATCAAACTTCTTACTACTTGTTTAGAAAGGATAAACTTCATAAACTCTCTCTCCTCTGGACTCATCTGATCATCTAAGATCATCACTCCTCCTTCTACACTCCCATCATTTACTTTTTTGAAGTCCATGGGAGTGGTACAATTCTAACCATGTTGCGCTGCGGTGGCTGCGCCGCTATAACGCTACGGTGCGGTAAAATCCTCGTTGCGTTTCTTCGCCGCATCCTAAATAAAATTGCGATGGTTGCGACACTGCGATTCTCTCCTTTACCGCGGCCGCTGCGCTTGCCCCTCCGGTGAAGCCGAGTGTCCTCACTCTTCTGAAACTGGCGCAACAACTTAGGGGCATGCACATTTTCCTCTTCCACCCAAGAGTCGTCCTCAGCTCCGTAGCTCTTCCAATGCACCAGATATTGGATAGAGTTGGAATTCCAAAAGCAGTGTGACTGAAGGATCTCTTCCGCCTCATACTCGTCCGAGGTACCCCGAACGGGTGGTAAAGGAGTATTCCGCTATCGATTAGGAAACATCGAATCAGGGTTGCAAAATGGTTTAAGAAGGATAACATGGAAGACATTGTGGATATGCCACTCCTTCAGAATATCCAACTTATACGCCACCTCACCCACACGTGACAGAACTGTGAATGGGCCCGTGAATTTCGGTGCCAATTTCTTAGAGAGGGCACCCGGTAAGGAGAGGTTTGCCATATTAAGGCTGTTAAATTTCCTAGAAATCCGGGATTCGGAATGTCCCACACTTGGGAAAATTGAGCCGGCCAGGGTTCGAACCTGGGACCTTTCACTTCAGCTGCGAACGCACTACCACTGTGCCACCAGCTCGATGTTCAGACTAGCAAGTCCGTACCCATTTATTACGGGCGGCTCGAGTATGGATATTTCCATATTCTACCCCGTATTGGACCGGCTTCACGTGCCAATCCAACACCCCCTCTCACGGGAAAGCCGATCAAACCATCCGCAATCCCGCTGGCTCCGATACCATGTTAGATTTCCTAGAAATCCGGGATTCGGCATGTCCCACACTTGGGAAAATTGAGCCGGCCAGGGTTCGAACCTGGGACCTTTCACTTCAGCTGCCAACGCACTACCACTGTGCCACTAGCTCGATGTTGAGACTGGCGGGTCCGTACCCATTTATTACGGGCGGCTCGAGTTTGTTGTTTTTGAAAACTTAGTTTCGTGCGTACGGAGCGTTTCGTGCGTGCGCGTGTTCGCGTGTGTGCGCATTTACGTGATGTAGTGTGGAGGTTCGAATAGATTTGCGGATTGGGGGAGTAAATGTACGAAGAAAATTAAATGTACGTGAAGGACTAATTGAGTGGCGCGGAATGCGCAATGTAAATGGACGGCGGATAGCGAAGCGATCCGATTTGAAATTTTCGAAGTGTGAAAATGTACGCATGGCGTACGAAACAAAATGCGACAAGCGCATTTATTACAAGGGACGCGCTTGCGGTACGAAAATGATTTCGATTGTACGAGGTTTCGACAAGTGGATTTTTATGACCACGCGGCGCGACATCAAGGGTGCCGATTAAGAGCGACGGACGGCGGAAATAGGCCGCCGAGATTTTTATGTAGTGGTGACGCGAAATCGCGTCAATCACACAATATTTATTTTTGGACGTTCCGGATTGTTTGACAAGTGATTCGTGGTACACGTGGAAGGCGGATGGCGTCCGCCGATATTTTCAAGGGATCTCATTATCTTTAATGACGTATTATTAGGTGGACCGTACATATACGATGTCGGTTCACTACGTGGAATTATCTGCGAGTGACTAAGCGAGTTCTCGCTTATGACGCGTATTTTGCGGACGCGTCGGTATAAATATTTGAAACAACATTGTTTTGTCTTACGTGAATTAATATTTTATTGTTGATTATTATAGTTTCTATTTAGGTGGTCAATTAGGGTTTCGGTATTTTAATTTGTGTGTATGCAGTGTCGTACTTGGAGACAAGTGTACGCTTATGATTGGTTGACTTTCAGGTGTACACTTACAGTTAGGATTATTTGTCGTAATAGGTTCTCATGATGTAATACTACTTAGTGGAAGGTACGTTGGCTATTTTGACATGTAGCAATTCATTGACAGCTCACAAGTGTATATATAGGAATGAGCTTTGTTAGAAATTAATAATCAATGCTGGTTAGTAAAGTGGGGACCGAAGATGTAAACTTTTAGGGTTGCCGATTAGGTCATGCATTTGAGTAATATGTTTATTGATATACTTTTGTTTATCTAATGTTTATGTGAGATTGCACTCTATTTGTTATTATTTATTTATGTTATTTTATGTTTGTTTCATATGCATTATTTATGCATTTGTCCTAGGGTTTGCTTATATTGATTATTCCATCAAACCTTAGATGTTGTCATAGGGTTTATTTATGTTGATTATTCCATGAAACCCTAAATGTTGTTTGTTGCGTCTGTGTACGCATATGGAGGATGCATTTCAAATGATTGTTCGTCGACCTATTTTTGCTTAGCTTCTTGCATGATAGTTTTGGTCGCTTCTGCGGTCTATTTTAGACCAAAGAACAACAGAGTAGGGATATTTCCATATTCTACCGCGTATTGGACCGGCTTCACGTGCCAATCCAACAAAGGCAAACCTTATTGCCCACGCTGAAAACGGTTTCCTTCCGTTGAGGGTTGGCCTGCGACTTTTGACGATCTTTTGCCAGCTAGAGCGCCTTCGCCGCCTTTTCTAGGTTTACGTGCATTGTTTTGGAAAAATCTAGAGCTGCCGGCGTAGGGCAGTCCGCTACCAATAAGTTTTGTGGAAGGGTGGGTTGTCGTCATTTGAGGGAGAATGGCGTAGCATTCGTAGACGAGTGCACCGCACTGTTGTACGCCACCTCAATCGTTGTTAGATGGTTCACCCAATCCGTTTGGTGCACCGAGATATAAGCCCGCAACGCCTCCTCGAAAGTCCGATTCACCCTTTTTCCGGCTCACGAATTTCCGATCACGGTCGTTGACGATCCTCGTCGGAAGTCCGTGATGACGAAATATCTCCCAAAAGAATAAGTCCGCGACATCTTGCGCAGTGGCTGTGGTTGACGTGGGTAGGAAATGCGCCATTTTCGTCAAATAATCCATGACGACGAAGATTGAGTCATAGCCCTCCTTAGTCAGCGCAAGAGCTACGATGAAATCCATCGAGATCGCCTCCCAAGGAACAGATGGTAAGGGAAGGGGTTGTAACAAACCTTGCTGTCCTGATTCGGATTTGTTCTTATTACATGAGTCACACGTCCAAACATACTCCGCAATATCTGAAACTCTGAGACCTCCATTGGCCCTCAGAGTATGCAGATCCAAAAGAAGCTAATCTAGATAGTGCCGACTCCAAGTTAATATAAACCCAAGTGACTGACCCCTTGACAGTCAGAACCCCAATATAGATTCACCCCTGTGAAATAACACTTTCTGTGTGCTCAGTTCCACCACAGAATGCAAAGTTAGAATATGAGATTTGGACACATTCACCCACTTTGACTTTCCCTTAGAAATACAGCCACCCTGGCAGACAAAAACTCTGACCGACTACACCCCTGTGTAGCCTAGACTCCCCTGAGTCCGCAGCAAAAAGAATCACTGAAAATGGTCAAGTAAATTGATAGTTATGGCTGGCCAAAGTTTGCCATTTATACAGGGTGCTCTCTGGGAGAGGCAGCTGCCTACCCAAAATTTATCTAAGTCCTATTCCCTCTCTAAAACTCTATCTACTGAAGTACGGCACCAATCAAATTACTGTATCGTACATAAAAGTACAGGTGCCGGTGTACTTTATGTACGGCCATTGTACAACATGGCAAAAATGTCGACCCGTGTCATATCCGGATTTGTTCCCGTAATCTCCGGAGTTGCCGCAATCCAATGTAGTGTTACCACGTGTCACTTAATGTGGCGGTGATCGCAAACCGCCAAAATCGTACGCCGCGATCTCGGCATCCTTCGCGGCCGTCCGATCAATTTGGATTTCAATCGTGGCCGTCATAAATACCTGCGCGGTATTCTTTCCGGCGTCAAACAAACCGCGCGGTATTTATTTCGTAATCGTACCGTACGTCGTACTTTCCACAACTGTTTCTATGCAGTATCCATATAGTTCTAGTTAAATGAATTATTCTTATAGTAACTATTTAAATAAATATCATACCTCCTAATATTTAATATTATTAAGACTATCTGGATAAGACTACCGGCTATTGTCGGTTTGACAAGTGGCAGGTACCAGGATCAAATCCTGGACCTGGCGAAACTATCTTTTACAGAAAACCCCCTATAAAACAACTGTCTGTCTCCCTCTAGACAGCACAGGCAGCCATGGCTAACTCCTCCTTCAGTCTTCAGTGACTGCGACAAGTGTGGGGACTTGAGGAGGAGTTAGAGGCAGGCTGTCAATATCTACTATTTTGCTTTTTATTTTGCAATCTCTAGACCTAGAAAATACTTGAATTCCAACACTCCCCTTATTTTCTAGTCTATTTTTCTTTCAACTCCCACAAACAAGTAAACAAACATCCCCTCCCCTTTTTCCTTTTCTTTTTCCTTTTTCCTTTTCCTTTCATAAAACTTAAGTATTTAACACAGTGCATTAAATGAACTGAAATGATAATTATATCACACATTTTATTTAACATCCCATTTTTCTTAAATTCAAGCAAAGATTTTATCCACTTCATCACTCTTTCATCCACACACAAACCGATTTCCCTCTTGCGATCCAAATAGCCAGCCCCATTTCCAATCTGCAACATACACCTAGATGCTAACCCTTTTACAGGCACATCTTCGTCACACCAAGTAGTGATGTCAAATCCATCCACCCCCAAATATTCCCAAAAACCACTAGTCCCCACTAAGTTCCTCATAAGATCTATATCTTTCGTACTCATATTTTTATCCATGATAATTACCCCATTTTCTGAACTTCCCTCACTCTCTTCCATGGAATTCTTTCCACTATTACTTTCTAATTTAGTTCCCAATAAATATTTCTTCTCCCCTAAACCTTTAATCAAATATTTCTCTTCTCCCCTATCCTTTAAAACCTCTTCGAGTTTCACTTCTCCCCTTTCCTCGGAATCCGTTGAAGTCTCCCTTTCCGACCAGTTTTCTGTTTCCCTATTGTGTATAAAATTATCCTCATTAATTTTATCTTTCCCGTTTTCACTTATGGATCCTAGATCTGACTTCCTCATTTCTAAATCATATACTCTACACTCCTTGACATCCTCAAGTATCTCCTCTCTCTTTACTTCCCTTATACCTCCAAAAGCACACTGTTGCCTTCGTCCTATTTCTGTGTACTTTTCTCTCTTCCCCATTCTACCGATGTGAAGAAGCTCCAATTTTTCTTCATCCTCTTTCTCCTCTTCCTCTTCGTCCTCCTCATCCACATTCCAACTTCTAAGTTTTTCCAAACAAGGGCATTCCTCCATATAATGACCTGGTTCCCTACAAAAGAAGCAAACCCCTTTTTTCAAAGCTCCCGTGCCTTTGGTCCTCTCTTTCTCTCTCTTTACATTCTAACTAAAATATAGAAGTGAACTATTAGTCACCTCTTTTCAACACTCTATTTATTTTTCCAATACAGACCTAGAAAATACATAAATTTCAACAATCGCAATTGTCTCCTTTTCATGGGTGGCCCAGTTCAGCTCCGATGCTTTTAGTTTTCGACTGTCGTAGGCAATGGGTTGTAGGCGTTTTCCTTGATCCTACATAAGGATCGCTCCAATAGCCGTATCGCTAGCGTCTGAAATTATCGTCCAGGGTAAGTCCTGGTCGGGAACAGCTAACACTGGGGTAGTAACCAACCGCTCCTTTAGCGTGTTAAAAGCTGCCCCTTGCGCCGATTTCCACTCGTAGGGCACGTCATTCTTGAGTAATTCCGTGAATGGTGCAGCGATTTTTGCGAAACCTTCGACGAAACAACGATAGTAGGAGAATAATCCTAGAAAGCTCTGTAATTTCGTAATATTCCCTGGCTGCGGCCACACCTTACGGCCCTCGTTTTGTTTGGATCCACTGCGATTCCGTCCCGGCTCACCACATGGCCCAGAAAATCAATTTTCTCCTTCAAGAAGTCACATTTACTCCTCTTAGCGTACAACTTATTTTCCCGAAAGACTTGTAGGACCGTCCGTAGGTGCTTCATGTGATCCTCCAGCGTTCGGCTATACGCCAAGATGTCGTCTAGAAAAACGATTACAAACGCATCCACATATTGCCGAAAGATGGAGTTCATCAGATGCATAAAAGTCGCCGGCGCATTGGTCAACCCGAAGGGCATTACTCGAAACTGGAAATGGCCATAACGAGTTCTAAACGCCGTCTTTTCCACATCCTCCTTTGCAATTCTAATCTGGTGATAACCGCTCCGCAAATCTATTTTTGAGAAATATTTAGCACCTCGAAGTCGATCCAACAATTCGTCTATTCTCGGTAAAGGGTAGGCATTCTTCACCGTTAACTTGTTTAGCGCTCGGTAGTCCACACACATACGAAAACCTCCATATTTTTTATTCACGAAGAGAACGGGGGCTCCATACGGTGACTTGCTCGGTTTTATAGCTTCGGCATCGACCAACTCCGCGAGTTGCTTTTTGAGTTCGTCCAATTCGGTGTAACTCATCTTGTACATCCAATTAGCCGGGGGTACCGCTCCGAGAACAAGCTCTATCTTGTGGTCTACTTCGCGCTTCGGAGGTAAGCCCTCGGGGAGCTTGGGTGGAAAAACATCTACGTACTCCTCGAGAAGTTTTGTCACGACTTCTGGGGCCTCTTCGGAAGTCTTTCCGGTGTCGTCACTTTCTTTTGAGTTGAAGTCGGGTCCTTCTGTAGAAATTAATGGTCCATTTAAAGTATTTTCTAGGTCTAAATAGAAATATAGAAAGAAGCCGAGGCAGTCTACCTCTAACTTCTCTCTCCAACTCTCAAACTTGTCGCAGTCACTGAGAAATTGGAGAGGGAGCTAGAGCCATGGCTACCTAGGCTATCCAGAGGTTTACGGGAAATATATATTAGTTAGGGGTTTATTTACTAAAAGGTAAGTGCCGGCCACAGGATTTGATCCTGCTACCTACCGGACGGCAGACAGCCAGTAGCCGGTAGCCTTAGCCGTTATGTCTAGTACGTACTATATGGTTTGATATTTAATTAAACATTATGAGGTAGGATAATTCATTTAACTGTAATTGTTTACGGGATACATAGATCTTGTAATGTAAAAGTACGGATTACGGTACGGATAAGAAACCAATACCGTGCATTTATTTCTTTAATGAAACGAATACCGCGCATGTATTTATTATGGCTACGATTAAATGTTAATTTAATCGGACGGCCGGAATTAACGCCGAGATCGCGCAAGAGGATTTCGGCGGTTTGTGGTCATCGCCACATTGGATGACACGTGGCGGATTGACATTGGATCGCAACATCTCTGAGGATTAAGGGAGCGAATACGGACATACCACGTGTTGCCATTTAGGCCATGTCGTACACTATCCGTACAGAAAGTACACCGGCAGGTGTACTTTTGTGTACTAAACTGTAATCTGGTTGGCTCCGTACATCAGTAGATAGAGTCTGTGAGAGAGATAGCACTTAGAAAAATAAGAAGATAGGACCCTCTCTCCCAAAGAGCTGCTGTACAAAAGGTCAACCTTAACCTTCCATTATTTACTGCTCAAGGGAGCAAATTGAGAGATTCTTTTTGCTATCCACTTAAGGGATTCTTGCCTTCACAGGGGTGAAGTTTCTCACGAAATCTCCTCCTTCGCCTCCTCCATGGAGTGGACGACCGCTATACAAATAATTTCCCCTTTTCTGAGTGCCCTCTTAAGCTATAAGGCCGAAAATAGGCGTCCCTCTTCCGCTCCTTTACTAGCCGCTCCCGCTTTTACCTCAAACTCTTCTTCACCCCTCTTCACTCTCATGGCCCCACTTCTCCAATCGATCGTCGGATTCCATTTTTGTAGCCACGGCTTCCCCAAGATTACCTCATGGTCCCCAAGAGGTAATACATGAAGAGTGTCAAACCATCGAAATTTCCCGATTCCGACGCGTAACCTCGGAGTACGATGGGTAATGGATAAGGAACTTTCGTCTGCCAATTGTACCGACTGATGATCTTTAAGCACCATGAGAGGAAGTTTCAACCTTTTCACCGTCGCCTCGTTGATGAAATTTCCCGATTCTCTGAAGTCCACCATGAAGCTAGTTGCGCTCACTTCGATTTGATCCCGAAATACCAAAGGGTCTCCTCCTTCACTAGCTAACCTCATGATGTTAATGTTCCTCTTTCCTGGATTTCACCGTTTTGGACATTCTCGGGCCATATGGTCCGGGGAATCGCACTGGAAGCACAGGCCATTTTGCCTCCTCCATTGGAGCTCCTCGGAGGACAAGTTGTTGGCATTGGCGTTGATAGTTTTCTTCTTTTTCCGCAGCATATTGACCACCTCCTTGTCCTCATCAATTGTTGTGAGCTCCATGGGAGTTGGACCATTGTCTCATCGACCCCCTCCGCCGCTATTCGACCCATAATGATAAGGTCTACGGAAGTTGAAGTCGACTGAATCGTTCTGCTCAGCAAACTGAATGATTGCCGAGAGACTAGGAGTTGTGCTTTCTCTAGCAAGCCATTGTTCCACATCCCTACGAATGGATGATTTAAGCCCCTTCACGTAGCGATCCACAGCTTCATCCTCCGTCATCGTAGGTATTTGAACCTTCCACTCCAAAAACCGTTGCGTAAACTCCAACACCGAAGTTCGGTGCTTCAACATTGCAATCTTTTCTCTTGCAGCCTTAACCCTATTGACAAGCTGCCAAGCGTCACGGAGGAATTGAATGAAGAGAGCCCAAACGGTCAGTATCTCATAATTCTCCACCAATATCCTCCACCATGCTCTCGCTGCCCCTTTGAGAAGACCACCCGCGTAGTGAATCTTCTCACGGTCTGATAGGCTAGGAAAATTCTCGAGATAATTCGCCAGAGAGAATAGCCACGTGTCCAAGTTTTTGTGCCTTGCAGGGTCAAACTCGTCGGGAAGTCTTAATTTCGGTCTTCTGTAGTCCCTCTCCATGCCTCCATGAGGTCGCTCACCAACACGAGATTCCAAAGTTGCGACGGTGTTGCTTGGCTGCGCGTTCTGTAATCTAACGTTTTCCAACTCCCTAAAAACTTGCGCTAACATTTCTGTAGTGGATACGCCGTGTTCGCCCATGCTATCGAGTCACAAAGAGTGGCTCCGATACCAGCGTAAAAGGGACACGTATAATAGCCCACAATACGCTATAATGCACAGCGGAAAGACACCAATGAACTCCACGTAGCAACATCAAGAGTACACAGCACTCACAATTGAATGTCAGGCTTTATTAAACAAGAGAAAGATTACAAGTTGGCAGCTCACTGCAAAGGTCTACTCGAAGAGTGTCTCCTACTACGTTTGTCCCACTATTTCAACTAACTAGCTGCTAGTCAACCCACTACTGTACAAATGTACATGTGGACCATCGCGGTCAACCGAGATCTATCCAAAGTATCTTTTTAGAACTATTGCGTTACATCTACATTCTGCCGCGTTGCTATACTTCCACGCTGCGTTGCTATGTTGCGCTACGCTTTTTTACTAAAGTGCTATGCTGCTATGTTGCGCTGATCTGGAATCGCAGCTGCGCTGCTCTGCCACCGCAACTATAGCAGCCTAGTTTCTAGCCACTAAGTACTAAACCTGGTAGCCCTGTTTCGGTGTCTCCCACTAAGGATTTAGCGTCCCGGTTAAATTTGCTTACTCAAAGAGACTGTAATTTCCGGAGCATGCCGTATATCTCCTCACGGTACTCCTCGAATTCTTGTCGCAGGGTGTCAATTTGATTTTGGAGCTGCTTACAACGAGTCTCCAATAGCACAATATGATGGTCTGTCGCTGACAAGCGTCTTCGAGTGTTTGCTCTCGAACTTGGTCCTTCCCTTCCTTCGGTACCTCCGCTGGTGCCTCAAGTTGCGGTGGAATGGTCGCCAGTACTCGTTTTTCTGGTGCCAGAACTTGGGCAGATTCTGGTCAATTGGTTTGCTCTCCCGCTTTCGCCACCCCCCCTGCCGGTTCCCACCGCGGTACTTTCCTTAATTTGAAGGAAACGTGTTTCCTGGCGGCTCAGGCCCATTGCAGAGCATTCTTCTGGGCCAGCTTGAGTGCCTGTACCTCGAGGGTGACCTCCGCGTGAGAGATGATGTCATGCAGACGGACATCCCACGGGTGGTAAATGGCTGAGGCAGTGAAACCGAGGGTTTGTTGTCACCAATATGGTGAAACACAATTGCGCCGTTGCGCTTTCGTGTCAGCGCAGCAACGACACTGCGTTCTTCTGACGGCACCGTAACCATGCTGCGTTGCGGTGGCTGCGCTGCTATAACGCTACGGTGCGGTAAAATCGTCGTTGCATTTTTTGGCCTCATCCTAAATAAAATTGCGATGATTGCGACACTGCGATTCGCTCCTTTACCGTGGCTGCTGCGCTTGCCCCTCCGATAAAGCCGAGTGTCCTCACTCTTCTAAAACCGGCGCAACAACTCAGGGGCATGCACATCCTCCTCTTCCACCCAAGAGTCGTCCTCAGCTCCGTAGCCCTTCCAACGCACCAGATATTGGCTAGAGTTGGAATTCCGAGAGCTGTGCGACTGAAGGATCTCTTCCGCCTCATACTCGTCCGAGGTACCCCAAACAAGTGGTAAAGGAGTATTCCACTGTCGATTAGGAAACATCAAATCAGGGTCGCGAAATGGTTTAAGAAGGATAACATGGAAGACATTGTGGATATGCCACTTCTTCAGAATATCCAACTTATACACCACCTCACCCACACGTGATAGAACTGCGAATGGGTGCGTGAATTTTGGTGCCAATTTCTTAGAGAGGGCACCCGGTAAGGAGAGGTTTGCCATATTAAGGCGAACCTTATTGCCCACGCTGAAAACGGTTTCCTTCCGTTGAGGGTTGGCCTGCGACTTTTGACGATCTTTTGCCAGCTAGAGCGCCTTCGCCGCCTTTTCTAGGTTTACGTGCATTGTTTTGGAAAAATCTAGAGCTGCCGGCGTAGGGCAGTCCGCTACCAATAAGTTTTGTGGAAGGGTGGGTTGTCGTCATTTGAGGGAGAATGGCGTAGCATTCGTAGACGAGTGCACCGCACTGTTGTACGCCACCTCAATCGTTGTTAGATGGTTCACCCAATCCGTTTGGTGCACCGAGATATAAGCCCGCAACGCCTCCTCGAAAGTCCGATTCACCCTTTTTCCGGCTCACGAATTTCCGATCACGGTCGTTGACGATCCTCGTCGGAAGTCCGTGATGACGAAATATCTCCCAAAAGAATAAGTCCGCGACATCTTGCGCAGTGGCTGTGGTTGACGTGGGTAGGAAATGCGCCATTTTCGTCAAATAATCCATGACGACGAAGATTGAGTCATAGCCCTCCTTAGTCAGCGCAAGAGCTACGATGAAATCCATCGAGATCGCCTCCCAAGGAACAGATGGTAAGGGAAGGGGTTGTAACAAACCTTGCTGTCCCGATTCGGATTTGTTCTTATTACATGAGTCACACGTCCAAACATACTCCGCAATATCGCGAGTCATGTTCGGCTAGTAATACGCCTCAACGACACGTGGGGTTGTTTTATCCCGCCCAAAATGTCCACAAAGCGGCTCGTCATGACTCATTTTAAGTATCACATGATGTAACTCCGTATTTGTTGGAACGTAAAGTCACGTTCTCTGACTCGGTCTGTACCGCCACATACCATTGGTGGTTCGGATTAATATCTTCCGTTGAATAGTATCCTTCATTATCTCGTCTTCGTCATAAGCGGCCTTGATCCTACATAGCCATTGCTCGTCCACTTGCACCGTACAAGTGATTGCGCTGAGTTTTGGATCTTGCGCTCCGTAAGACGCTGCAGTGTGCTTTTTCAGCGAGCTTACGTTTAAATTCTGCGATGTTTGCGATCGTTGCTCCGCCACTAGCGCAGCGACTCCGGGTCTTCTCGACAGCGCATCCGCCAGGTTCGTCTTACCCGGCTTATACTTTATGATCAGTTCCGGCCCGAAGGTCTGAAGAAATGTCATCCATCGCACTTGTTTTTTGGATAACTTCGGCTCTGTTTGCAGGTACTGTAGGGCGTGGTGATCTCTGAAAACTTTGATCCGTTTCCCCTGAACGTAAAATTTCCAAACCTCCAGCGCATTGATGATCGCTGAAATTCTATGGGCTCCATTGCCACACAGAATTCGCAGATCCAAAAGAAGCTAATCTAGATAGTGCCGACTCCAAGTTGATATAAACCCAAATGAATGATCCCTTGACAATCCAAGCCCCAATACACCTTCACCCCTGTGAAGAGAAGGTCTTCTGTGTGCTCAGTTCCACCACAAAATGCAAAGCTTGAATATATGTTTTGGACAATATTCCCTACTTTAACTTTCCCACTGGATAAGTGCCACCATGGGACGCAAAGACTCTGACCGACTACATTCTTGTGTAGCTTGGACTCCCCTAAGTCCGCAGCAAAAAGAATCACTGAATTTGCTCACCCGAGCATTAAGTTATGGCTGGTCAAAGATGACCTTTATAGTTACAAGCTCTCTTAGAGAGAGGTCCCGAAATATCACTAAGTCTTAGTCTACCTACTCATGACTACCTACTACTAAACCCCAGTCCAATAGGAACACTATATAGTACAAGAAGGTACGATGGGCGATGTACTTATTGTACGGCCATTGTACGACATGGTCTACAAGGTGACATGTGCCAAATCGGGAGCCATGGTTCCTCCTCCCATCTTCTCCGGTGTCAAATAATGTGGCTCCACGTGGCACCGCGTGACGCTATCCCCAAAGGCCGCCGAAAGCCTATTGCGGGTGGCGGCTATAATGGTGGCCGTCCGATCAGTTGTATTTATAAGGCTTCGATTCGCTTCTATGCATGAATTGATTAATGCGCATTTTCGTTAGTCTGCTGCGAATTAGTCATTTGAATCAATAGCTAAATATGCGTGAAACGTTCCACGTGTTTCGTTTCGTTGGTGACATAATGGATAAGACGTTGGTCTATTTAGTAGCCTACAGACCCCGGTTCAAATCCGGCCAGAGGCTGTATTTTGCTAAAACTAGTAAAATACTTTCTAATTCATTCTGCCTCCTTCTAAATGATGCGGCAACCATGGCGTGCCTTTGGTCCTCTCTTTCTCTCTCTTTACATTCTAACTAAAATATAGAAGTGAACTATTAGTCACCTCTTTTCAACACTCTATTTATTTTTCCAATACAGACCTAGAAAATACATAAATTTCAACAATCGCAATTGTCTCATTTTCATAGGTGGCCCAGTTTAGCTCCGCTGCTTTTAGTTTTCGACTATCGTAGGCAATGGGTTGTAGGCGTTTTTCTTGATCCTACATAAGGATCGCTCCAATAGCCGTATTGGTAGCGTCTGAAATTTTCGTCCAGGGTAAGTCTGGGTCGGGAACAGCTAACACTGGGGTAGTAACCAACCGCTCCTTTAGCGTGTTAAAAGCTGCCCCTTGCGCCGATTTCCACTCGTAGGGCACGTCATTCTTGAGTAATTCCGTGAATGGTGCAGCGATTTTTGCGAAACCTTCGACGAAACAACGATAGTAGGAGAATAATCCTAGAAAGCTCTGTAATTTCGTAATATTCCCTGGCTGCGGCCACACCTTACGGCCCTCGTTTTGTTTGGATCCACTGCGATTCCGTCCCGGCTCACCACATGGCCCAGAAAATCAATTTTCTCCTTCAAGAAGTCACATTTACTCCTCTTAGCGTACAACTTATTTTCCCGAAAGACTTGTAGGACCGTCCGTAGGTGCTTCATGTGATCCTCCAGCGTTCGGCTATACGCCAAGATGTCGTCTAGAAAAACGATTACAAACGCATCCACATATTGCCGAAAGATGGAGTTCATCAGATGCATAAAAGTCGCCGGCGCATTGGTTAACCCGAAGGGCATTACTCGAAACTAGAAATGGCCATAACGAGTTCTAAACGCTGTCTTTTCCACATCCTCCTTTGCAATTCTAATCAGGTGATAACCGCTCCGCAAATCTATTTTTGAGAAATATTTAGCACCTCGAAGTCGATCCAACAATTCGTCTATTCTCGGTAAAGGGTAGGCATTCTTCACCGTTAACTTGTTTAGCGCTCGGTAGTCCACACACATACGAAAACCTCCATATTTTTTATTCACGAAGAGAACGGGGGCTCCATACGGTGACTTGCTCGGTTTTATAGCTTCGGCATCGACCAACTCCGCGAGTTGCTTTTTGAGTTCGTCCAATTCGGTGTAACTCATCTTGTACATCCAATTAGCCGGGGGTACCGCTCCGAGAACAAGCTCTATCTTGTGGTCTACTTCGCGCTTCGGAGGTAAGCCCTCGGGGAGCTTGGGTGGAAAAACATCTACGTACTCCTCGAGAAGTTTTGTCACGACTTCTGGGGCCTCTTCGGAAGTCTTTCCGGTGTCGTCACTTTCTTTTGAGTTGAAGTCGGGTCCTTCTGTAGAAATTAATGGTCCATTTAAAGTATTTTCTAGGTCTAAATAGAAATATAGAAAGAAGCCGAGGCAGTCTACCTCTAACTTCTCTCTCCAACTCTCAAACTTGTCGCAGTCACTGAAAAATTGGAGAGGGAGCTAGAGCCATGGCTACCTAGGCTATCCAGAGGTTTACGGGAAATATATATTAGTTAGGGGTTTATTTACTAAAAGGTAAGTGCCGGCCACAGGATTTGATCCTGCTACCTACCGGACGGCAGACAGCCAGTAGCCGGTAGCCTTAGCCGTTATGTCTAGTACGTACTATATGGTTTGATATTTAATTAAACATTATGAGGTAGGATAATTCATTTAACTGTAATTGTTTACGGGATACATAGATCTTGTAATGTAAAAGTACGGATTACGGTACGGATAAGAAACCAATACCGTGCATTTATTTCTTTAATGAAACGAATACCGCGCATGTATTTATTATGGCTACGATTAAATGTTAATTTAATCGGACGGCCGGAATTAACGCCGAGATTGCGCAAGAGGATTTCGGCGGTTTGTGGTCATCGCCACATTGGATGACACGTGGCGGATTGACATTGGATCGCAACATCTCTGAGGATTAAGGGAGCGAATACGGACATACCACGTGTTGCCATTTAGGCCATGTCGTACACTATCCGTACAGAAAGTACACCGGCAGGTGTACTTTTGTGTACTAAACTGTAATCTGGTTGGCTCCGTACATCAGTAGATAGAGTCTGTGAGAGAGATAGCACTTAGAAAAATAAGAAGATAGGACCCTCTCTCCCAAAGAGCTGCTGTACAAAAGGTCAACCTTAACCTTCCATTATTTACTGCTCAAGGGAGCAAATTGAGAGATTCTTTTTGCTATCCACTTAAGGGATTCTTGCCTTCACAGGGGTGAAGTTTCTCACGAAATCTCCTCCTTCGCCTCCTCCATGGAGTGGACGACCGCTATACAAATAATTTCCCCTTTTCTGAGTGCCCTCTTAAGCTATAAGGCCGAAAATAGGCATTCCTCTTCAGCTCCTTTACTAGCCGCTCCCGCTTTTACCTCAAACTCTTCTTCACCCCTCTTCACTCTCATGGCCCAACTTCTCCAATCGATCGTCGGATTCCATTTTTGTAGCCACAGCTTCCCCAAGATTACCTCATGGTCCCAAGAGGTAATACATGAAGAGTGTTGTACCATCGAAATTTCCCTATTCCGACGCGTAACCTCGGAGTACGATGAGTAATGGATAAGGAACTTCCGTCAGCCAATTGTATCGACTGATGATCCTTAAGCACCATGAGAGTAAGTTTCAACCTTTTCACTGTCGCCTCGTTGATGAAATTTCTCGATGCTCCGAAGTCCACCATGAAGCTAGTTGCGCTCACTTCGATTTGATCCCAAAATACCAAAGTGTCTCCTCGTTCACTAGCTAACCTCATGATGTTAATGTTCCTCTTTCCTGGATTTCTTCAATTTGGACATTCTCGGGCCATATGGTCCGGGGAATCGCACAGGAAGCACAGGCCATTTTGCCTCCTCCATTGGAGCTCCTCGGAGACAAGTTGTTGGCATTGGCCTTGATAGTTTTCTTCTTTTTCGGCAGCATATTGACCACCCCCTTGTCCTCATCAATTGTTGTGAGCTCCATGGGAGTTGGACCATTGTCTCATCGACCCCCTCCGCCGCTATTCGACCCATAATGATAAGGTCTACGGAAGTTGAAGTCAACTGAATCGTTCTGCTCAGCAAACTGAATGATTGCCGAGAGACTAGGAGTTGTGCTTTCTCTAGCAAGCCATTGTTCCACATCCCTACGAATGGATGATTTAAGCCCCTTCACGTAGCGATCCACAGCTTCATCCTCCGTCATCGTAGGTATTTGAACCTTGCACTCCAAAAACTGCTGCGTAAACTCCAACACCGAAGTTCGTAGCTTCAACACTGCAATCTTATCTCTTGCAGCTTTGACCCTATTGTCAGGCTGCCAAGCGTCACGGAGGAATTGAATGAAGAGAGCCCAAACGGTCAGTATCTCATAATTCTCCACCAATGTCTTTCACCATGCTCCCGCTGCCCCTTTAAAAAGACCACCCGCGTAGTGAATCTTCTCACGGTCCGATAGGCTTGGAAAATTCTAGAGATAATTCGCAAGAGAGAATAGCCACGTGTCTAGGTTTTTGTGCCTTGCAGGGTCAAACTCGTCGGGAAGTCTTAATTTCGGTCTTCTGTAGTCCCTCTCCATGCCTCCATGAGGTCGCTCACCAACACGAGATTCCAAAGTTGCGACGGTGTTGCTTGGCTGCGCGTTCTGTAATCTAACGTTTTCCAACTCCCTAAAAACTTGCGCTAACATTTCTGTAGTGGATACGCCGTGTTCGCCCATGCTATCGAGTCACAAAGAGTGGCTCCGATACCAGCGTAAAAGGGACACGTATAATAGCCCACAATACGCTATAATGCACAGCGGAAAGACACCAATGAACTCCACGTAGCAACATCAAGAGTACACAGCACTCACAATTGAATGTCAGGCTTTATTAAACAAGAGAAAGATTACAAGTTGGCAGCTCACTGCAAAGGTCTACTCGAAGAGTGTCTCCTACTACGTTTGTCCCACTATTTCAACTAACTAGCTGCTAGTCAACCCACTACTGTACAAATGTACATGTGGACCATCGCGGTCAACCGAGATCTATCCAAAGTATCTTTTTAGAACTATTGCGTTACATCTACATTCTGCCGCGTTGCTATACTGCCACGCTGCTTTGCTATGTTGCGCTACGCTATTTTACTAAGTTGCTATGCTACTATGTTGCGCTGATCTGGAATCGCAGCTGCGCTGCTCTGCCACCGCAACTATAGCACCCTAGTTTCTAGCCACTAAGTACTGAACCTGGTAACCCTGTTTCACTGCGACAATCCCCTACTCCGACGTTCCAGGCCTCGGACAAAAAATGTCTAAGCATGATGAGCTTTTGGAGGCTCAATATCCCAACCCAGGAGGACATCAGCATCTCCACCCAGTGTGGCTTGCTGATCAAGCTCGTCTAGTTTTTGTAGCAGTTCTTGTTTGTATTTCTATAGTTTTTGAGGCGACATCAGAGGTTGAGGTGTGCGGGCATTCGATCCCAAATGGAGAGCAACCAATTTTGCTGCATGGCCGCCAATTGAGTTCTTTGCTGCTGAAAAATATGTTTCGCCGTCAATCAACTTGGTACCAGTTCATCGGGAGATTGATGTAGAAATAAAAGGTTATTTTAGTATTTTCTAGGTTTTGCAAAATGCAGAAAAGAAGCCAAGGCAGTCTGCCTCTAACTTCTCTTTTCAGCTCCCACACTTGTCGTAGTCACTGAAGGTTGAAGAGGGAGCTAGAGCCATGGCTGCCTATGCTGATTAGAGATAGAGTTACGGGTTGTAGATTTTGGTAGATTTACTAAATTTCAAATTGACGGACCTAGGGTTTGAACCTGGTACCTACCGCCCGTCAACTTAGCCTGTAGCCTTAGCCATTTAGTCAGCCATCATGCTTCAAGATATATTGTTTGATAGGTATTTAAATGTTAACACGTAGTCTATTTAATATAACGGATCTTTAAACATAGACACACTTTGTAAAGTACGGCGTACAAAACATCCGAAACGAATACTGCGCATTTTGTTTAGAAAGCGAAACAAATACTGCGCAAGTATTTATGACAGTCACGATTGTAATCCGGCTTAATCGGACGGCCACGAAGCATGCCGAGATCGTGGAATAGGTTTTCGGCGGTTTGCGGTTGACGTCACGTCAATTACCCGTGGCAAAATCACATTGGATTGCGACATCTCTTGGGATTCCAAGAACGAATCCAAAAATGGCATGTGTCGACTTGTTGGCCATGTTGTACAATATCCGTACATAAAGTACATCGGCACTTGTACCTTATGTACGATACACTATTATGATTGGTGCCGTACTTCAGTAGATAGAGTTTAGAGAGAGATAGGACTTAGAAAAATTTGATAGATTGTACCCTCTCTCCCAGAGAGCTTCTGTACAAAAGGTCAACTTTGACCCTTCATAACTTACTGCTCAGGGGAGCAAATTCAGAGATTCTTTTTGCTATAGACTCATGGGAGTCTTGCCTTTACAGGGGTGACGGTGGTCTGAGTTTTTGTTTGCCAGGGTGGCAGTTATTCTTGCTGAAACACAAAAGGGTCAGGGTTATCCAAGAGGCTTTGTGTGAGCTGCCTACTCTGAGGTCCTATGGAGGTCTCAGAGTTACAGGTTATGGGCCCACCATCTAGGGTGCCCATATTCAATGGAGCTGGCTTCATATACTGGGAAAGTATGATGACAGGAGCTCTATGTGAGAAACGGTTTTGGGGAATAGTGAGTGGACGGGTGAGGCGTCCATCCAATCTTGGGATACCTCCAAGGTTTACAGGAGGAAAATTCACTAGAGATGCAGATTCATCTTCAACGGAGGAGACAAAGGAAGGAGAGGTGGTGGACAAAGGCAAGGAGAAGGAGATGGTCACATCAATAGCAGCCGGTTCGGCATTCATGTCACCTATTCCGAGGAATGAGGAGAATGATATCGATACGTGGGACTACAACAATATGGCGGCTAAGCACTTCATCCTGCGCCATCTTACTCAAGGGCTTGCATCTCCCCATTTGCAAGTAGAGAGGGCATCCGATCTTTGGATGGCTTTCATAGAGATGTATCGAAGTGGTACGATTCAGCAACAACAGTTGGTTGATCAGAAAATTAAGGAGTATGTGTACAAAGGGGGGAAGATGTTGGATTTTTGCAATGAGCTTGCTACACTTTTCATGGAACTAGAAAGTGCTCGAAAAGTATTTAGTGAAAAGGAAAAGGTTAACTGTTTACTGATGAAGTTACCCGAGGAGTTCGAGAGTAGGCAGATCCAAAGAAGCTAATCTAGATAGTGCCGACTCCAATCTTGATATTAACCCAAATGAATAAACCCTTAACAGTCAGAACCCCAATATAGATTCACCCCTGTGAAATAACACTTTCTGTATGCTCAGTTCCACCACAGAATGCAAATTTAGAATATGAGATTTGGACATATTTACCCACTTTGACTTTCCCTTAGAAATGCAGCCACCTTGGCAGACAAAACCGCTGACCGACTACACCCTTGTGTAGCCTGGACTCCCCTGAGTCCGCAGCAAAAAGAATCACTGAAAATGGTCTAGTAAATTGATAGTTAATGGCTGGCCAAAGTTTGCCATTTATATAGGGTGCTCTCTGGGAGAGGCAACTACCTACCCAAAATTTTCTAAGTCTTATTCCCCCTCTAAACTCTATCTACTGAAGTACGGCACCAATCAAATTACTGTGTCGTACAGAAAAGTACAGGTTCCGGTGTACTTTCTGTACGGCCATTGTACGACATCGCCAAAATGTCGACACGTGTCAAATCAGGATGAGTTCATGTAATCTCTGGAATTCCCGTAATCCAATGTTATCACTCCACGTGTCATCTGACGTGGCAAAGACTGTAAAACGCCAAAAGTTCCTTTTCCGTGATCGCGGCGCCTATCGCGGCTGTCCGATTAATACCGGCTATAATCCTAGCCGCTGAAATTCGACGCGCGGTATTTGTTTCGCTATCGAAACAAATGCGCGCTATCCGTTCTGTCCCCAAACCGTACTTCGTACTAAATCAAACTGTTTCTATGTACTAAGTATCTATTCGCCGTTAAACGAATTAATCTACATGTAACGATTTATATATTTATCAAACCCAATAAATCGTAATATGTTTCCTAGACTTAACGGCTAGAGCTAACGGCTAATGCACATTGATGGACGACAGGGACCACGATCAATTCCTTGGTCCGTCAACTTACTTTTGGTAAGTCTACCTAATTTACCCCATGTCTTCTTTAAAGAGCGTAGGCAGCCATGGCTCTAGCTCCTTATCCAGCCTTCAGTGACTACAACAAGTGTGGGGGCTTGGAGAGGGGAGTTAGAGGCAGACTACCTCTGCCTTTTTCTATCCTATTTACAGACCAAGAAAATACACAAATATCAACAATTCTCCCTCCTAAATGACACGACAGCCATGGCGTGCCTTTGGTTCTCTCTTTCTCTCTCTTTACATTCTAAATTAACTATAGAAGTGAACTATTAATTACCTCTTTTCAACACTCCCCTGAATTCTTAGTCACTTTTCAATTTTAATCCATAGTTTTCTCTACAATAAATCAACTTTGGGGAAGGTACTGGTTTTGTGATCATGTCTGCAATCATTTCTTTATCAGTTTTATAAACCAGTTTAATGATTTTATTTTCAACCTTTTCTCTGACAAAGCTTAGTCTAATATCCATATGCTTAGCTTTGAAGTGATGTTTCGGATTAGTTGCAATAGAGATAGCAGCTTGATTATCACAAAAAACATTTTGAGTTCCAGACTTCATGAAACCAAGTTTCTTCAAGAAGAGATTTAACCCACATTAATTCTTTGGTGGCAACACAAGAAACCATGTATTCAGCCTCCATAGTGGACTGAGCAACTACTTTTTGTTGCTTGCTACTCCAACAACATGCACCGAATCAAATTTGCAACACATATCCAGTCGTACACCGCCTTAAAGGCACATCTCCAAAACTGGCATCACTCCAGGTTGTGATGTCAGTGTGTTCCCCTCCCAAATGCAACCACAATTCCCTTGTCCCCACCAGATACCTCATCACCCTTTAAGCAGCCTCCCAGTCTCTCTTTCTTGGGTCATTAAGACTCTTGTTGATGACTCCTACGGCTGCAGCTATATCCAGCCGGGTACAATTCATAAAATATATTAAACTGCCTACAATCTGCCGATAAGTGATATTTTCCATATATCTTCTTTCTATCTCATCTATCTTATCATTTATGATCAATATTCCTCCCTCTTCATTCCCCTCACTCACTTTCTTTAAATCTATGGGAGTAGTAGATCCGTTTGCTTTCTCCATTTGAAATTTTTCTAGCATATTACCAATTGCTTCTTTCTAAGTGAGTCTTATAATCTTATTCCCTCTATCTCTCTCCATTTGAATTCCCAAAATGTACTTTGCTTCGCCGAGATCTTTCATGTCAAAGCGGCTTCTAAGATCTCGTTTTAGTTTGTTAATTTTATCTAAAGACTTGCTTAAGACCAACAAATCATCCACATAAATAGCAATAAATATCACTCCGTTCTCATCCTCAAATAAATATATGGAGTGATATGAACTAATTCTGATATACCCCAAACCGGTTAAAAATTCGTCGAGCTTTATATTCCACTGTCGTGGGGCTTGCTTAAGCCCATAGAGTGATTTTATCAGTTTGCAAACTTTGTTTTCTTCCCCACTTTCCACGAATCCTTCCGGTTGCCTCATGTAAATTTCTTCTTCCAACTCTCCGTGCAAAAAGGCAGTTGAATATCCATCTGGTGGATTTCCATATCCTCCGCTGCGGCTATACTTAAAAGGATTCTAACAGAAGGAAATCTGACTACTGGTGCAAAGGTTTCTTCGTAGTCTATCCCCTCTTTCTGAGTATAACCTTTTGCAACTAACCTAGCTTTGTACCTCTCAATGGTATTATCCGGGTTAAATTTAAGTTTAAAGACCCACTTACATCCAATCGGTTTTCGATCCGGTGGACAATCTACCAACTCCCATGTATTGGCTTCCATGATAGAGGCCATTTCTTCATTTATAGTTGTGATCAACCGGCTACTTCTGGAGTGTTTATGGCCTCTAAGTATGTTTGAGGTTCATCTGGGTGAGACATCTTTGTGAGTTGGTTATTTACTTGTCTTTCTTGAAGTCGTTTACTACTTCTTCTTCCCCCTTCAAAATCGGACGCCGGTATGGAAGGCATCCTTGGGTTTCGTTTAGGGATATTTTCAGCTCCCCTATCTTTCAATTCCGGTGTCTCATCAAGTTCCTCTTCGGTTTCCACTTCGTATTGTGGCCTTGCCTCGGATGTTGTCCTTTCCTCCTTCTCCTTTGGTAAATCTGCAGATTTTTCCTTTTCTCCCTCTTCCTTCTCTTCATTTTCAAAGTCAAAGTCAGAAAACTGATCCGTTTCAAATCTGATTTGGACTTCTTTATTATATTTGAATGGATCAATGGACTTCTCTTCATTCATCTCCACTATGTGTTTTACCAAAATTATATCTTTCTTTTTCAAGTCATACACTCGGTATCTTTTTGTGCTCTCATCATATCCTACAAGATATCATGGCTTCCCTCTCCCCTCTAACTTCCATTTAGTCTTATCGGAATCCAAACTGTAGACTTGACTTTCGAACACTATCAAACTAGACAAATAAGGTTTTCTTCCTGTCCACCTCTCATACGGAGTTTCCTCCTTATTTGCTGAAGTTAGAACTCTATTTTTGATGAAATTAGCATAGTTCATAGACTCCGCCCAAAACTGCAACCCTATCCTCTTATGAGTTAACATACTTCTGGACATATCTCCTAAAGTTCTATTCACTCTTTCTGCTACTCCATTTTGTTCCGGATTATAGGGAACAGTTTTCTCATGATGAAATCCTTCTTCTTTAAGATATTATTCAAATTCCCTTGAGGTGTATTCTTTCCCATTATCACTTCTTATCTCTTTTATTGAGGTTTCATGTAGTTTTTCACTCCATACTTTATACTTTTTAAAACATCTCAATACCTGTGACTAATGTCTGAGAAAGTATACCTTCGTGTATCTAAACCAATCATCTGTGATAGTTAACATCCACCTCTTCCCCCCATATGAAGCATATCTAGCAAGTCTCCAAACATCAGTGTGAATTAGATCCAATACTTTCTCTCTCCTATATGTGGTTTCTTTTGGAAATGGAAGTGTATGAATCTTCCCTTTGGCACATCCACTACAATCATCAAAGGTCTCATCATCCTCAAAAGTAATACCCTCCACTATTTTCTTTTCTTCATTTTCTTCAATCTATGTAGATACACATGCCCCAACCTTTTATGCCAAAGCATCATCTCACTTGCACACGAGTAGAGAACACTCTTTTCATTGCAAAGAACAATTCTGAACATTCCTTGACTGCCCTTTTCAGCTATGAAATAAACCTCATTATCAAAGCTTGCTGTGAAGATTCCTTTCCTAGTTCCTGTTTCAAACTCCTTTTCATCTAGGACAGCTGTTGAGACTAGGTTCTTGCTAAGCTATGGAATGTAAAGAACGTCTGAGAGTGTTACAATTGAGGCCTTTCCATCAACTAGAACCTTGAAGTCAACAGTTCCAACAAGACTTGTGGTTTCTACTCTACCATCTCCGTACTCTATCTCAACTGTTGGGATCTTTCTCAGTTTAGTGAACCACCGCTTATCTTTGCACATATGCATTGAAGCCCCTGAGTCTATGATTCACCCATCCTCGGGTGGATCCCTCTTACCTCCGAAAGCACACTTTTGTCTCCGTGGAATGTCGACATGCTTTTCAGTGTTATTTTCGGATTAAGAAGATGCTCCTCAAGCTCCTTAAGCTCCTCTTCCTGTTTGGTTTCTTTGTTCTCTTGCTCATCGTGAACTTGAGTTAGGAAAGCCTTTTTCTTTCCTCCATTTCTTGAGTTCCCTTGCCCATCTTTTAGTCGAAGATCTGCAAGTTTGCCACAATCTGCCATATAGTGTCCCGGTTTCTTGCAGAAGTGACATAATCCTCCTCGAGAAGTTCCTCTCCCCTGTCTATCAAATTTGTCACCTCCTTGTCGTCTTCCACCAAAGTTTCGATAAGGATCTTTCCCTCTCTCCTCATCACGCTTCCGCCAATCAGCTCCTACAAACAATGCTTGAACTCTTGGACTCCCTCTCCTAAGCTCTATGGTGCTTTCTTTCACTATAATCATTCCCACAGTGTCATCCCAATTCCAATTGCTATCTCCTATGTCCTGCAATCGGTTAATGATATTCTTATACTCTTCAAGTAGTTTCATAATTAATGTGTTAACTCTTTGTCTCTCAGACCATGAGTTACCTGCACTCTCTAGCTCTCCAAATAATGCTCCTGAATCATTGCAATAATTATTAATGCTTCCTCCCTTATAAGTATAAACTGCAATCTTGTTTTCTACCAGCTGTTGTTGCTGGAATGATCCACTCTTGTATTTGTTAACTAGTGATTTCCAAATCTGAGGTGAAGATTTGACGTGCATAAGGGAAATGGCAATGCTCATTGCTACACTTTTAAGAGTTAACAGCTTAGCAACCTTGTCTTTGAAGTTCCACTTTTCATACTCCGATCTTTCGATCTGAACCCTTGTCGCCGTTGCTAGTGATGCTGCTGCGAGTATCGCCCTCGGCAATGGGGTCACTTCAGTTACAACTCCTCCCATTTCTCCTTCCATGACAATATCCTCTCCTTCCTCGTCTTCATCCTCAGTGATGGTGGCAGTTGTTTTACCTACCGTAGAGGCGGGGGTACCAAAAAAACGCGTTTCTCCAAACCTAGGTGGAGGTGGGCATCGAACTTGTCCGACACTATGCCCGATAGGTGATTCTAAAATAGTTCTCCCTCCATCATCATTTCCCAATAAAGAAACTTTGATCCATCAAATATAGGCACCCTAGAGGGTGGGCCCATAACCTGCAATTATGTGGTCTCCATTGACCTAGAGAATGAGCAGCCTATCTAAAGCCTCTAGGATATTATTTGCCCCTTCTACTTTCCCGCTGAATAAGCGCCACCCAGGCACACAAATATTCTGACCACTCTCACCCATGTGAGAAGAAGACTCCCCTGAGTCAAACGCAAAAAGAATCACTGAATTTGCTCCCCCGAGCAGTAAGTTATGGTTGGTCAAAGATGACCTTTATAGTTACAAGCTCTCTTAGCGAGAGGTACGAAAATTTCACTAAGTCCTAGTCTGCATACTTACATCAGCCTACTACTATACCCTAGTCCAATAGAAACACTATATAGTACAAGAAGGTACATTAGGCGATGTACTTATTGTACGGCCATTGTATGACATGTCTTTCAAAGTGACGCCTGTCAAAACAGGAGCCATGGTTCCTCCTCCCATCTTTTTCGGTATCCAATAGTATATTGCCACGTGGCGTCGCGTGACGCTATCCCCAAAGGCCCGCGAAAATTTATTGCGGGTGGCGGTTGCAATTGTGGACGTCCAATCATTTGTATTTATATGGCTTCGATTCGCTTCCATGTATGAATTGATTAATGCGTGTTTTCGTTAGTTTGCTGCAAATTAGCCCGTTTAACAAATACAAAAATATGCGTGAAACGTAATACGTATATCGTTTCCTTAGTGCCTGAATGGATAAGGCTAAGGTCTAAGTAATATTCTGTAGACCCCGGTTCATATCCGGCTAGAAGCTGTATTTTTCTACAAATAGTAAAATACCTTCTATTTCATTCTCCCTCCTAAATGACACGGCACCCATGGCGTGCCTTTGGTTCTCTCTTTCTCTCTCTTTACATTCTAACTCCACTATAGAAGTGAACCATTAATTACCACTTTTCAACAATTTGTATTGGGCGGATTTGACTAAGTCTTACCTTAAGCAAGTGAGATTGTATGATGTGATTTCCGGTGTTCTTCCAGGTAAGGATTCTAATTTTGAAAAGAAAAACGAGGATGCATTGCATGTTTTCAAACTACTCTTGTCCGAAGATTTGAACATGACATATATCAATATCTCTAAAGCATGTGATATATGGAAGGCTTTGCGGGAGTCATATGTCCTAGCTAGTGAGCAGAATGAGGTTATAACTGAAACTCTGAGACCTCTATAAATCCTCAGAGTGGACAACTTCCAAGAAGCATCTAGGATAACCCTGAGGAAACTTTGAGACCTCCATAAGTCCTCAGAGTGGACAGCTTTCAAGAAGCCTCTAGGATAACACTGACCCCTTTGTGTTTCAGCAAAAACAAATACCACCCTGGCAGACAATAACTCTAACCAAATTCACCCCTGTGAAGGCAAAACTCCCCTAAATCGATAGCAAAAAGAATCTCTGAATTTGCTCCCTTGAGCAGTAAGTTATGGAGGGTCAAAGTTGACCTTTTGTACAGAAGCTCTGTGGGAGAGAGGGTCTTATCTCCTTATTTTTCTAATTCTTATCTCTCTCACAAACTCTATCTACTGATGTACGGAGCCAATCAGATTACAGTTCCGTACACAAAAGTACAGCTGCTGGTGTACTTTTTATACGGACACTATAAGACATGGCCTACATGTCAACACGGCTCCGGAAGAACCCCCTCCATAATTCTCTAGGGGCCTCAGCATCACAGCTTGACACAATCCATGATAAAGTGTCCTGAGTTTTTGCAAAAGTGACAAAGGTCTTTTGGGGGCCTTCGTCCTTCAGGCTGATCTCTTTCCCATTTGTACGGTTTATTCATGTCTTTCCTCCATCGTCTCCCTCCTACAGCTAGAGCTTGAATGCTCTTTCCTCCTCCCCTAATCTCCAAGGTGTTTTCCTGCACAAGTATCATTTGACCACTTTATTCCACTTCCATGAACTATCAGTCATTTCTTGTACTCAGTACACTATGTTGTCGTACTCATCAAGTAACTTCATGATGAAAGTTTAACTTTCATCTTCATTGAACCTGTCCACCCGGCACTTTCCATCTCCATATACAAACAAGAAAAATCATTACAATGTAAGGCTCGTTGGCTTTACCGGCACTTCTTTCGATCACTATGGATTTGCGGGCCTTTTTCTCCCTTGTACGGTCACCGGAGTACGGAGGAAGGAGTGTTCTCTACCAAACCAGATCCTTCAATTTTCTAAACTGAGCGGAACGCACTTTATTTCGCGCCTAACGGAGGGCGGAAGTAGGAGTTATTACGTTTCAAGATTTCCATTTCTATTACATGCGACTAGTTTCACCTGTCACTTTTGGAGCTACGTTGTGGAACGCCACGTAACTTTTGGGATAATCTCGTAGATTTTGCTGTTAGCTGTCTGTAGGAAGTTAGTTCTGGTGCACCAGAGAGGTAAATCATTTATTACCTTGAGTTAAAGTTAGGCATTCATGTCAATTCAAAACTTTGCGCTCAGAAGTGTATCATAGAATGCCATTTGGCTCCCAATCTAGCCGGAGCTAGTCGCATAACTTTTTGCCCTCAATGTAGTACAACATGTTTGGTCTTATGTTTTTATGATAACAATTCCTTGCCGCTGATTGGCTCATGGTATTGCTTTGAATTTGGTATTGTCAGAAGGACAAACTTTGCTTGTATAGGCACTTGGGGCCGAAAAGGGCAGGTTGTTGTTTCAGTACTGTCTCTTGAGAAAAACCCTAGAAATGCCAACAAACTTTCTTGTGGAGAACTTTTGTTTTTTATGTGATTGTGACCCTATTGCCATCTTCGTTTGCATCCATCCTTTGTGGAAGTCGTAGTCCGGTTGGGTAGTTGGCACTATCTTTCCTGTTTGGGCGATTTAGGATTGGTGTTTGTTGGAAACCGAGAAGGGTCTTGCCGGTTCCGGGTTGCAGAAACCGAGGAGTTAAGAAGGCCTTACTTGTTTCGTTGTTTTCGGGAGAGATTTCGTCTCCTCTTGTTGTCTGCGTTACGTTTTGGGGGTAGGCTGTGTTGAAATTTATAGATTTTTATAGTATTTTCTAGGTTTAAATATGTTTTTATAAAAGGAAAAAGGACGGACAGCCTGCCTCCACCTCCGCTCTCTAGCTTCCATACTTGTTGTAGTCACTGAAGGTAAGAGAGAGAGGTTGATCCATGGCTGCCTTTAGTTCAACAGACAGCTATTTTTAGTAGGTTACTAAAAATATACTTGACGGACCAGAGATTTGATCCCGGTACCTACGGTTCGTCAAGTTGACCGGTAGCGGTCAGCTTTATCCTAATAGACTAGGACCAATGCTAAGTGCTATGGTATGTGATAGATATATATTTAGTTAGGGAGAATTAAATCCATTTAACTGGAACTGTGTACGACGCACATAGATTCAGTTTTATATAGTACGTCGTACGACGCTAATTCAAAACGGATAACGCGCATTTTATTTCGACATCGGAACAAATATCGCACAAGTATTTATTACGGCTAAGATTGCGTTTCGCATAAAATCCAACGGCGCACATCATCGCCGAAATCCCGGAGTGGTCACTTTGGCGTTTTGTGACGTGGCATGACCTGGAGCCACGTGGAGAGATGACATTCGGTCATAGGAATTCCGAGGAACGTACGGACGAGTGAAAAGCAGACACGCGTCCATTTAATAGCCTTGTCGTACATAGGCCGTACAAAAGGTACATCGGCAGTAGTACTTTTGTGTACGATACAGTAATTTGATTGGTCCGTACTTCAGTAGATAGGAGTTATTAGAGAGAATCAGGACTTAGAAAATTTTGGTAGGTGGTCACCTCTCCCTTTGAGAGTTTGTACAAATTGGCATTTTTACTGCCTCATAACTAATCGCCTGGTTGGTCTTTTTCAGTGATTCTTTTTTCTACGGACTCAGGGGAGTCCAGGCTACACAGGGGTGCAGTCAAATTGTCAGATTGCCTTCTTGGGCAGCAGTGGTTTTGGCTTGAAGTGGGTTAGTTAAATACTATCTAGAGGCTTCCTGTATTCTGTAGTCCAATGGAGGACACAGAATTGCAGGTTATGGGCCCACCCTCTAGGGTGCCCACCTTCAATGGATCTGGGTTCATCTATTGGGAAGCCATGATGATGGGAGCTTTGTGTGAAAAACGATACTGGGGTATCGTCAGTGGACAAGTGAAACGTCCACCTTCGGGAACTCCACCAGGATTTGGGGGAGTAAGGTTTCCTGCAACAACGGCTGCCTCGGCGGAGGAGGCAGATGATGGGGACAGCAGTGTGTCCGAAAAGGGGAAAGGGAAGGAGACACCCCTCACTCCTATTGCCACAGTATCGGGAGCGGCAATCGTGAAGACCGTGGAGAACGATACTCAAATGTGGGAGGATGTAAACATGGCTGCCAAGAACTTCATTCTGAGGCACCTCACTCAAGGTTTGGCCACCCCTCATCTTCACATTTACAAGGCCGAGGAGTTGTGGGTGAGTTTGGTGGAAATTTATAGAGCTGGAATTATTCAAGAGCTCCAGTTGGCTGAGCAAAAGCTACTGAGTTACACTTACAAAGGAGGAAAGATGCTAGATTACTGTAATGATCTTTCTTGTTTGTATACGGAAATGGAAAGTGCCGGGTGGATAGGTACAGTGAAAATGAAAGTTAACACCCTTATCATGAAATTACCAAATGAGTTCGAAAACTTAGTGTACCGAGTAAAGGGAATGCCTGATAGTTCATGGAAATGGAACACAGTAGTCAGGATGATACTTGTGCAGGAAAACACAATGGAGATTAGGAGAGGAGGAAAGAGCATTCAAGCTCTAGCAGCAGGAGGGGACCGATGGGGGAAGGACGCGAAGAAACCTTATAGAGGGGAAAGAGATCATTCAGGGGGACAGAGGCCCCCAAAGGGTCTTTGTCATTATTGCAAAAAGCCGGGACACTTTATTGCAGATTGTGTCAAGCTATCAGAGCTGAGGCTCCAAGAGAACCGTGGAGGGGGTTCTTCCGGAGGGAAGAAAAAGGCACTTGTGGTTACAAAAGTGTCAGGAGAAACCGAGGATGAGTCCTCTGAGGAGGATGGGGAGCTTCTTCTTGACGAGAGTTTGGAGGAGAAGGAGATTCCTCGGAGGCAGAAGTGTGCCCTTGGAGCCATCCGGGAGGCTCCACAGGAAGGATGGATCATCGACTCAGGTGCATCCATGCATATGTGTCGTGATAAAGAACTCTTCACTAAGTTAAAAAAGATTCCTACTGTAGAGATAGAGTATGGGGATGGAAGAGTGGTTACTACAGATCTAGTGGGATCAGTAGATCTGAAAGTCTTAGTGGAGGGTAAGACTTCTATACTTACATTCTCAGATGTACTTTACATTCCTCAGCTGAGTAAAAATCTTGTCTCTACGTCTGTGTTAGATGACAAAGAGTTTGATACCTTCACCAGAAAGGGAGTCTTTACAGCTAAGTATGGGGATGAAGTTTACTTCACAGCAGATAAGGGTAGCCAAGGAATGTTTAGGCTTAACTTGAGTAATGAAAAGAAGAATGCTTACTATGTTGGTGTTCCTAAGATGATGATTTGGCATAAGCGGTTGGGGCATGTACATTTTGATAGGTTAAGGGAAATGAAAAAGCTTGGGGTAGTAGATGGCATTCAGTTTGGGGATAATGAAATGATGGATGATTGTAGTGGTTGTGCTCAAGGTAAGGCTCACAGACTTCCCTTTCCCAAAGCCGCCACATATAGAGGTGAGAAAGTATTAGATTTAGTCCACACAGATATTTGGGGGCCTGCAAAAGTACCTTCGGTTGGAGGAAAAAGGTTTATGATGACAATAACTGATGACTGGTCTAGATACTCTAGATTCTACTTTCTGAAAACAAAGTCTGAAGCGTCAACTTACTTCAAAGAATATATAGCTTGGAGTGAGAAGTTGCATGAAACCCCCATTAAGAGGATAAGGAGTGATAATGGGGGGGAATATACCTCTAACGAGTTTGAGGAATATTTGAGAGATGAGGGAGTGCAGCACCAGAAAACTGTACCATATAACCCGGAACAAAATGGGGTAGCTGAGAGGTTGAATCGAACACTAGGAGATAGTGCATGCAGTATGTTGGCAGACAAGAAAATAGGAAAGAGATTTTGGGCAGAAGCAATGAACTGTGCAAACTATATTAAAAATAGAGTCCTTACCTCAGCTGTAAAGGGAGTGACACCTTATGAGAGATGGGTTGGAAGGAAACCAGATATCTCACACCTTAAAGTATTTGGTAGCCAAGTTTACAGTCTTGACACGGATAGGAAAAACTGGAAACTAGATGCTAAGGGAAAACCTGGATACTTTGTGGGATATGATGAGGATGTTAAGGGATATAGAGTCTATGACTTAGCAAAGAAAGATATCATTCTGGTCAAACACTTAGTTGTCATGGATGAAGGGAAGTCATTTGACCCCTTCAAATACACAAAAAAGATAAGGATCAGATTTGAGTCCGAAAATGAGGAGAACTCAGTCGTTCCCGAAAAAGACATGAGTGAAACTGTGATTACAGATTCAGGGGAGATCGAAGATACAGGAGACTCACCGGAAACCTCACATACTCCTATGGACTTCGAGGAGATGGAAGAAGCGGGACAAGATACGGTTTTTATGGACAGGGGAGCCGATGAGACAGTGAGAAGAAATCCAAGACTTCCATCCATTCCAGCTTCGGAGTTTGAGGGAGGAAGGAGGAGCAGCAAAAGGATACAGGAAAAACAAGCTGCCCATAAGGTAACTAAGCTATCTCACCCAGATGAGCCTCAGTCTTACTTAGAGGCAGTGAATAGTCCAGAGAAAGAAAGATGGATTAGGGCCATAAATGATGAGATGGCTTCTATCATGGAAGCAAATACTTGGGAACTAGCGGATTGCCCTCCAGACAGAAAACCTATTGGATGTAAATGGGTATTTAAACTAAAACTGAACCCAGATAATACAATTGAGAGGTATAAGGCTCGATTGGTAGCGAAGGGGTTCACCCAAAAAGAGGGGATTGACTATGAGGAGACCTTTGCTCCAGTTGTTCGGTTCCCATCAGTAAGGATTCTCCTCAGTCTGGCCGCAGCGGAAGACATGGAAATTCACCAGATGGATATTAAGACTGCTTTTCTTAATGGTGAGTTAGAGGAAGAAATTTTTATGAGGCAACCCGAGGGGTTTGTGGAAGAAGGAGAAGAGAGCAAAGTGTGCAGGCTCATAAAGTCCTTATATGGACTGAAACAGGCTCCCCGACAGTGGAATAAGAAACTAGATGAGTTTCTCACCGATCTGGGATACATCCGGATCAGCTCTGACCATTCTATCTATATGTTTGAAGATGAGAATGGTGTCATTTTTATTGCAATTTATGTGGATGATCTGCTTGTGTTAAGTAAGTCTTTAGAGAATATCAATAGGCTAAAGAAAGATCTTAGGGGCAGATTTGATATGAAGGATTTAGGGGAGGCAAAATATATTTTGGGGATCCAAATGGAGAGAGATAGGGGGAAGAAGATTATCAGACTTACTCAGAAAGAAGCAATAGGTAATATGCTTGAGAAATTCCAGATGGAAAATGCTAACATTTGTACCACTCCCATGGACTTGAAAAAAGGAAGTGATGGGAGTGTAGAAGGAGGAGTGATGATCTTAGACGATCAGATGAGTCCAGAGGAGAGAGAGTTCATGAAGTCTATCCCTTATAGACAGGTCGTAGGAAGCTTAATCTATTTTATGAACTGTACCAGGCCGGACATAGCGGCGGCAGTTGGTGTACTCAGTAGGAGTCTTAATGATCCTAGGAAGAGGGATTGGGAGGCAGCCAAGAGAGTCATGAGATATCTGGTGGGAACTAGAGAGTTATGGTTGCATTTGGGAGGGGAGCACACTGACATCACTACTTGGAGTGATGCCAGTTATGGGGAAGCACCTATGAGACGATGCACTTCTGGGTATGTGTTGTATGTTGGGGAAGGTGCTTTCTGTTGGAGCAGTAAGCAACAAAAGGTGGTTGCTCAGTCTACTATGGAGGCTGAGTATATGGCGTCTTGTTCTGCTGTGAAAGAACTAATGTGGGTGAAGTCATTATTGCAAGAACTGGGATATATGAAGGAGGGAGTGCATGAAATCTTTTGCGATAATCAAGCTGCAATCGCAATCGCAGCCAATCCAAAACATCATTTCAAAGCAAAACATATGGACATAAGATTATGCTTCGTAAGAGAAAAAGTTGAAAACAAAATTTTAAATCTTGTGTATAGACCTGATGAAGAAATGGTGGCTGACATGATGACCAAACCTGTGCCCTCTCCTAAACTAAAATATTGTCGGGAAAAATGTGGGTTGAAAGAAAAATTAAAATTAGACTAGAAAATAAGGGGAGTGTTGAAATTTATAGATTTTTATAGTATTTTCTAGGTTTAAATATGTTTTTATAAAAGGAAAAAGGACGGACAGCCTGCCTCCACCTCCGCTCTCTAGCTTCCATACTTGTTGTAGTCACTGAAGGTAAGAGAGAGAGGTTGATCCATGGCTGCCTTTAGTTCAACAGACAGCTATTTTTAGTAGGTTACTAAAAATATACTTGACGGACCAGAGATTTGATCCCGGTACCTACGGTTCGTCAAGTTGACCGGTAGCGGTCAGCTTTATCCTAATAGACTAGGACCAATGCTAAGTGCTATGGTATGTGATAGATATATATTTAGTTAGGGAGAATTAAATCCATTTAACTGGAACTGTGTACGACGCACATAGATTCAGTTTTATATAGTACGTCGTACGACGCTAATTCAAAACGGATAACGCGCATTTTATTTCGACATCGGAACAAATATCGCACAAGTATTTATTACGGCTAAGATTGCGTTTCGCATAAAATCCAACGGCGCACATCATCGCCGAAATCCCGGAGTGGTCACTTTGGCGTTTTGTGACGTGGCATGACCTGGAGCCACGTGGAGAGATGACATTCGGTCATAGGAATTCCGAGGAACGTACGGACGAGTGAAAAGCAGACACGCGTCCGTTTAATAGCCTTGTCGTACATAGGCCGTACAAAAGGTACATCGGCAGTAGTACTTTTGTGTACGATACAGTAATCTGATTGGTCCGTACTTCAGTAGATAGGAGTTATTAGAGAGAATCAGGACTTAGAAAATTTTGGTAGGTGGTCACCTCTCCCTTTGAGAGTTTGTACAAATTGGCATTTTTACTGCCTCATAACTAATCGCCTGGTTGGTCTTTTTCAGTGATTCTTTTTTCTACGGACTCAGGGGAGTCCAGGCTACACAGGGGTGCAGTCAAATTGTCAGATTGCCTTCTTGGGCAGCAGTGGTTTTGGCTTGAAGTGGGTTAGTTAAATACTATCTAGAGGCTTCCTGTATTCTGTAGTCCAATGGAGGACACAGAATTGCAGTGCTCGCTTGCTATCATTCCACATTCTACTTTTATTCTCTATCTTTTTAAGGGCAAGGTGATATTGTTAATTTTGAGACAGCATCTCTATATTTTATTCTTTCATTATTTTGAGTGGAAGAATCTTTATTCTCTCTTTGGTAGTCCTTTTTAGGGTTCCTATTGGTTTTCCTCCGGGGGTCGATTACCATAATCTTTTGTACCAGAATAGTGGATTTTGAGAGAATATTTGTTAGACTTTCAACAGACCGTCAGAGTAATGATACAGCAACCTGTCTCCTTTAGCTTAGAGGGGATAAGAGCTTGAGTTTAGAGAAACTCATCTTCTAGGGAAGAGTTAGGGTTTTTGTTACCAATAATCCTACCAGTTTTGTCCATCTGTCATCACTCCATGGGAGGGGGAGAAGCTCCGGAAAAAGAGGTTCCAAAAATCGGATCCGATGAGCTGAATAGTCAAGGTACGTTTACACAAAAGGAAGAGTTACAAATGCCCAAGGAATCAGTCCCCTTTTCCTCACCTTTAAACATAGAACGATTTCGTAAGGTAATGATGCCTCCAGCCGTAGCAACTACGACTCCTCCAAAACAGCCAGTCGGGCAACCCTCTCCTCCACCTCCACCGGTTTTTTCTCCCGAGAACTTCCCAACTTTGTACGAGGTTGCCAGAGCCCAAGCCGAGGGAAGAAAGGAGTCATCACCTCCTTCACGCCGAAAGGGTCTAGCACATAAAGAAACATTTGTCGGACATTTCCTTGAGGTTGGGTTCCACACTAAGTCCAAGGTTCCCAAGGCGCAGATCCCTATAGATCTTGAGCTTTTAGCGAATCCTCGTCGGCCGGGTCAGTAAGAGCTGTTGGCCCTTCACAATCTCCACAAGTTGAAGGTGAAGAAGGAGTTTATCTAAAGGGTTTCCCGCACAAACCGCGCCCGGAGAGTCAGGCAGGTAGGAGGGGTGGTTGAGATTCTTAGTATCTCTTCTAAAAGCAGTTCCTCTCGGTCCATCTCAGAGCGACCTTAGAGGGAACCAGCTCCCTCTTTTTAAGCCGCTCAATCTCAAGACACGGCCTCCAGCAAACCCTCTCATGGCCGAGCCACCTCTCATTTCGAGGAAGGCCTTGGCATGCAGAGCTCCTAAGAGACCTGGAGAGGGAAAAGATTCGATCACCCTGATAGTAAAGGCAAGTTGAACCCGGTGGTGAAAGAAGAGACGTTCCCTTTGCCCTCGACAAAAGCTCATAATGAGCCTCGAAAGCCGCCCCGACGGTGTGACCTCCATGAGGATTGTGGCAGACAAGATCAACCGATCTAGAGGTTTCGGGCTTGGGAATAACAGATTTGACTAAGGTAGTCAGCAGAGCTCAGGAATTGGAAAATGTTTTAGCATCACAAGGAAAAACTAGGACAGGGACCGAACCCATCACCATAGACTGAGAAGCAATGGAGGCAAAAAGAGGAAATTCATGGGAACACGAACTGAAACCTATTGGAGAAGCAAGGCGCAGGTCTAGTGGGCTTCTCAGCGGACAGACAACCTCTACTCCAAGAAACAGGACAGACCTCGATGCTTCCATTCAAGAACCTGCTTTAATCTCAAGGTAGCCATTAGAGATGCCTCCTTTGGAGACCTATCGAAAACTCCTCCTCAGCGAAAACAGGGGGAAACCACAGGATCTAACGGGAAAGGTTTGGGTGCAGATTCCTAACATGACCTTGCTGCTTCTCCATGGGGCGCGCCTACCTTCGTCTCAATAGAGACCTCTTTCGTAGCCAAAGCATTAGTGGAATTGTGAAACTCTGAGACCTCTATAAGTCCTCAGAGTGGACAGCTTCTAAGAAGCCTCTAGGATAATCCTGACCCCTTTGTGTTTCAGCAAAAATAACTCCGACCCTAGCAAACAAAAACTTTGACAGACTTCACCCTTGTGAAGAGAAGTCTCCCCTGAGTGGATAGCAAAAAGAATCTCTGAATTTGCTCCCCTGAGCAGTAAGTTATGGAGGGTCAAAGTTGACCTTTTGTACAAAAGCTCTCTGGGAGAGAGGATCCTATCTCCTAATTTTTCTAAGTCTTATCTCTCTCACAGACTCTATCTACTGATGTACGGAGCCAATCAGATTACAATTTTGTACACAAAAGTACAGCTGCCGGTGTACTTTCTGTACGGAAATTGTACAACATGGCCTAAATGTCGACACATGTCATATCCGGATTCGGTGCCGTAAACTTTAGAGATACCACGATCCAATGTTATTTTGCCACGTGTCATCCGATGTGGCGATGCCCACAAACCGCCGAATTCTTCTTCCAAGATCTCGGCGCTAATTCTGGCCGTCTAATTAAATTCACATTTGATCGGAGCCGTTATAAATACATGCTCAGTATTTGTTTCGCTTACGAAATCAATGCGCGGTATTGATTTCTTATCCGTACCGCAATTCGTACATTTACACTACCGGTTCTATGTATCTCGTAAACAATTATAGTTAAATGATTTATCATACGTATTAATGTTTAAATTGTTATCAAACTATATGGTACGTAACACTACTTCAAGACTTAACGGCAAAGGTTACCAGCTACCGGCAGCTTGCCGTCCGGCAGGTACGAGGTTCAAATGTTGAGGCCGCCGCATATAATTTTACTTAATAAACCCCAAATATATATTTCCCGTAAACCTCAGGATAGCCTAGGTAGCCATGGCTCTAGCTTCCTCTCCAATTTCTAAGTGACTGCGACAAGTTTGAGAATTCGAGAGAGAGGTTAGAGGTAGACTGCCTCGGCTTCTTTCTATATTACTATTTAGACCTAAAAAATACTTTAAAAACCATTAATTTCAACACTCCCTTTATTTTCTAGTCAATCTTTAATTTCAGACCACACTTCTCCCTTTAGAAAATTAGCTTAGGGGAAGGCACAGGTTTGGTCATCATATCTGCTACCATCTTACTATCTGGTCGATACTCTAAACTGATTATTTTATTTTCTACTTTCCCTGTAGCAAAGCGAAGTCTAATATCCATGTGTTTGGCTTTAAAATGATGTTTAGGACTGGCAGAAATAGCAATTGCTGCCTGATTATCACAAAATATTTTCTGCACACCACTCTTAAGGTGACCAAGCTCACCAAGCAAAGACTTGACCCACATCAATTTTTTTACAGTAGAGCAAGAGGCCATATACTCAGCCTCCATGGTGGACTGAGCAATAACCTTTTGTTGTTTGCTACTCCAACAGCAAGCCCCATCACCCACATATAACACATATCCAGAAGTGCATCTCCTCATCGGAGCATCACCATAACTAGAATCACTCCAAGTAGTGATGTCAGTATTCTCCCCACCCAAATGCAACCATAGATCTCTAGTTCCTACCAAATATCTAAGGACTCTCTTAGCTGCCTCCCAATCCCTCTTAGTGGGAGCATTTAGATTTCTACTCAGCACTCGTACACCTACAGCTAAATCCAGCCGGGTACAATTCATAAAATAGATTAGACTTCCCACTACTTGTCAGTAAGGAATAGTCTGCATGAACTTCTGTTTTCTTCAAGAGATAATTCCTCGACTAAGACTATGACTCCTTCTTCCTCACTCCCCTCACTTCCCTTCTTCAACTCCATTGGAGTTGTACAACTATTAGCTTTATCCATTTGAAATTTTTCAAGCATGTTCCCTATTGCTTCCTTTTGAGTCAATCTTATAATTTTTCTTTTTCGGTCTCTCTATACTTGAATTCCCAAAATATATTTTGCTTCCCCCATATCTTTCATTTCAAATCACCCCTTAAGATCGGTTTTCAGTTTATTAATTTTTTTCATTGATTTACTTAAAACAAGCAAATCATTAACATAAATTGTAATAAATGTAACACCTTCCTCATCTTCAAAAACATAGATTGGGTGATCTGAGTTGATCTGGATATATCCCAGACCGGTAAGAAACTCATCGAGCTTCTTATTCCACTGTCGAGGCGCCTGTTTCATCCATAAACAGATTTAATCAGCCGGCATACCTTACTTTCCTCTCCTTCCTCCACAAACCCTTGGAGTTGTCGCACGAAGATCTCTTCTTCCAATTCTCCATGCAAAAAGGCTGTTTTGATGTCCATCTGGTGCACTTCGATGTCGTCCACTGCTGCTAGGCTAAGAAGTATGCGGACAAAGGGAAATCTGACCACCGGGGCAAAGGTTTCCTCGTAGTCGATTCCCTCTTTTTGTGTAAATCCCTTTGCCACTAATCCGGCCTTGTAGCACTCAATCGTGTTATCTGGGTTCAGTTTTAATTTGAAAATCCACTTACAACTGATTGGTTTTTTGTTTGGTGGAAAATCCACTTGCTCCTAAGTATCGGTTGCCATAATTGAGGCCATCTCCTTATTGATGGCTGTCTTCCACCGGTTTCTTTCTGGACAAGTTATCGCCTCTCCAAAAGTTTGAGGTTCATCTTGATGAGATAGTTAAGTTACCTTGTTATTAACCTGTTTTTCTTGCGGTCTTTTGCTACTTCTCCTTCCCCCCTCAAAATCTGAGGCCGGAATAGATGGTTCTCGTGGATTCTTATGAACAAACTCGGCTTCTCCCCTATCCTTTGATTCCGAATCAATTTCCACCATGTCTTCCGCTTCGGGAAGAGTTGTCAATGGAGTTTCCACAGCCGAGATATTTTCGGTCTGATTTGTACCTGCAAGAATGTCATCTTCTCTAAAACCTGGATAGTTAGGAAGCTCAAAGTCATCAGAATTTTCTGACTCAAATCTGATTTTTACTGACTTTGTATATTTGAAGGGATCCACAGACTTTCCTTCATCCATAACTACTAGATGCTTTACTAAGATTATATCTTCTCTTTTTAGATCATAAACTCTATATCCTTTAACATCCTCATCATTTCCTAATAAGTATCCCGGTTTTCCTTTAGGATCTAGCTTCCAATTAGACCGATCTGTATCTAGACTGAATACTTGACGGCCGAAAACCTTTAAGTGAGATAAGTCTGGTTTCCGGCCTGTCCATCTCTCATAAGGTGTTTGATCTTTTATAGCTGAAGTAAGAACTCTATTTTTGAGGTAATTAGCACAGTTCATTGTTTTTGCCCAAAACCTTTTTCCTATCTTCTTATCTGACAACATACTTCTAGCACTATCACTTAGTGTTCTATTTAACCTTTCAGCTACCCCATTCTGTTTCGGGTTTTCTGGAACTGTCTTTTGGTGTTGGACCCCATCTTCCCTCAGAAAATCCTCAAACTTGTTAGAAGTATACTCTCCACCATTGTCACTCCTTATTCTCTTGATTAGAGTTTCATGAAGTTTTTCGCTCCATGTTATATATTGTCTAAAACAATCTTGAGCTTCGGACTTGTTTTTCAAAAAATACACTCGGGAATACCGAGACCAATCATCAGTGATAGTCATCATAAATCTCTTCCCCCCGGTGAGGGCACTTTAGCAAGTCCCCAAATATCCGTGTGTACTAGATCTAGAATTTTTCTCCCTTACAGGTGGCTGTTTTAGGAAAGGGTAACCTGTGTGCTTTACCTTGAGCACATCCACTACAATCACTTATATCATTACTCTCACTGAACTGAATCCCTTCCACCACTCCCATCTTTTTCATCTCTCTTAACTTATCTAGATTCACATGCCCAAGCCTCTTATGCCACATCATAATTTCATGAACACCAGCATAATAAAGTTTCTTCGTTTTATTACTTAAACTCAGCCTAAACATGCCATGGCTACCTTTCCCAGCAATAAAATAGACATCCTCCTCAAAACTAGCAGTAAAGACTCTTCCCCTAGTGCTAGTGAAAAAACCCTTATCGTCTAATAAAAATGTAGAGATAACGTTTTTGTTCAGCTCCGGAATAAACAATACATCGGAGAATGTTAATATGGATGTCTTTCCTTCTACTAACACTTTCAGATCTACCGATCCTACAAGAGTAGTGGTGACTATCCTCCCATCCCCGTACTCTATCTCTTCGGTGGGAATCTTTCTTATCTTTGTGAACAGGTGCCTATCGTTACACATGTGCATAGAGGCACCTGAATCTATAATCCAACCTGCTTCACCTTTCAATCCACCATAAGCACATTTGTGCCTTCGTGGAATTTCGACCTCATTTTTCGCCTCCAACTCCTCATCCAAAAGGAGCTCATGGTCCTCGTCCTCATATTCTGGCTCAAGTACATGTGTGACAAGGGTCTTTTTCTTTCCTCTCGGGGTACCACCGGTCTGCCCCTTCTTTAATCGAAGCTCGGTTAGCTTAGTGCACTCTGCCATATAGTGCCCTGGTTTCTTACAAAAATGACATAAACCTTTGGGAGCCCTTGGTTCGAACTCGTCGGCCTGTTTTTTCTGCTCCCTACCCCCATATTTTCCGACCGGTTTTCGAGAATCCTTGTTCCTCCAATCAGTCGCTGTTGCCAAGGCTTGGCCACTCTTTCCTCCCCTTCAGATCTTAATCGTATTCTTGCCAATGAGAATCATCCCTACCACTGAGTTCCATATCCACCTTGAGTCAGGCAAGTCCTGCACACGGTTGACTATGTTCTCGAACTCATCAGGTAACCTCATCAGTAAACAGTTAACCTTTTCATTTTCACTAAAATCTTTTCCCGCACTCTCTAGCTCCATGAAGAGTGTAGCAAGCTCATTGCAAAAATCGAACATATTTCCCCCTTTGTATACATACTCCTTAACTTTCTGATCAGCCAAGTGTTGTTGCTAAATCGTACCACTTCGGTACATCTCTATGAGAGCCATCCAAAGATCGAATGCCCTTTCTACTTGCAAATGAGAACATGCAAGTCCTTGAGTGAGATGGCGTAGGATGAAGTGCATTACCGCCATATTGTTGAAGTCCCAGGTTTCAGTATCATTCTCCTCGTTCCTCAGAATAGGTGACATGAATGCCGAACCAGTTGCTATTGGTGTGGTCGCCTCCTTCTCCTTTCATTTGTCCACCATCTCTCCTTCTTTTGTTTCCTCCGTTGAAGGTGGATCCTCTTTCTTGGTGAATCTTCTTCCTCCAAACCTAGGAGGAATTCCAAGACTTGATGGACGCCCCAACCGTCCACTCACTATCCCCCAAAACCTTTTTTCGCATAGAGCTCCTATCATCATACTTTCCCAGTATATGAAGACAATTCCATTAAAGATTGGTACCCTAAAGGGTGGGCATATAACCTGAAACTCTGAGACCTCAGTAAGTCCTCAGAGTGGACAGCTTGCAAGAAGCCTCTAGGATAATCCAGACCCCTTTGTGTTTCAGCAAAAATAACTGCCACCCTGGCAGAACAAAACTCTGACCAACTTCACCCCTGTGAAGACAAAACTCCCCTGAGTGGATAGCAAAAAGAATCTCTGATTTTGCTCCCCTGAGCAGTAAGTTATGGAGGGTCAAAGTTGACCTTTTGTACAGAAGCTCTTTGGGAGAGAGGATCCTATCTCCTAATTTTTCTAAGTCCTATCTCTCTCACAGACTCTATCTTTTGATGTACAGAACCAATCAGATTTCTCCTCCGTACACAAAAGTACAGTCACCGGTGTACTTTATGTACGGAAATTGTACAACATGGCCTAAATGTCGACACATGTCATATCCGGATTCGGTGCCGTAATCTCCAGAGATACCACGATCCAATGTTGTTTCGCCACGTGTCATCCGATGTGGCAATGCCCACAAACCGCCGAATTCTTTTTCCGAGATCTCGACGCTAATTTTGGCTGTCCGATTATATTCACATTTGATCGGAGCCGTTATAAATACATGCTCGGTATTTGTTTCGCTTACGAAATCAATGCGCGGTATTGATTTCTTATCCGTACCGCAATTCGTACTTTTACACTACCGGTTCTATGTATCGCGTAAACAATTATAGTTAAATGATTTATCCTACGTATTAATGTTTAAATTGTTATTAAACTATATGGTACATAACACTACTTCAAGACTTAACGGCTAAGGTTATCAGCTATCGGCAGCTTGTCGTCCAGCAGGTACCAGGTTCAAATCCAGAGGCCGCCGCATATAATTTTACTTAATAAACCCCAAATATATATTTCCCGTAAACCTCAGGATAGCCTAGGTAGCCATGGCTCTAGCTTCCTCTCCAATTTCTCAGTGACTGCGACAAGTTTGAGAGTTTGAGAGAGAACTTAGAGGTAGACAGCCTCGGCTTCTTTCTATATTTTTGACCTAGAAAATACTTTAAAAACCATTAATTTCTACAAATTGCAACAGGACGAGAGGGTACACATTTCATTGAGATCAGCCTCTTCTCCTCCATCACCTCCACATCCAACTCCTGGTCATCCCTCTTCTTGAACTCCTCCTCCATCACCACCTCAGGCCTCCTCTCCTTCACCATCCGTTTCCTCTGTTGCAAAGATCGGGAGGTTGCCTGGCCCGCCTGTGTTACCCTACAAACACGCCGTCCCTGCCTACTCACTGTAGAAATAAAAGGTTATTTTAGTATTTTCTAGGTTTTGCAAAATGCAGAAAAGAAGCCCAGGCAGTCTGCCTCTAACTTCTCTCTTCAGCTTCCACACTTGTCGTAGTCACTGAAGGTTGAAGAGGGAGCTAGAGCCATGGCTGCCTATGCTGATTAGAGATAGAGTTACGGGTTGTAGATTTTGGTAGATTTACCAAAATGAATATTGACGGACCTAGGGTTTGAACCTGGTAACTACCGCCCGTCAACTTAGCCTGTAGCCTTAGCCATTTAGTCTGCCATCATGCTTGAAGATATATAGTTTGATAAGTATTTAAATGTTAACACGTAGTCTATTTCATTTAACGGATCTTTAAACATAGACACAGTTTGTAAAGTACGGCGTACGAAACATCCGAAACGAATACTGCGTATTTTGTTTAGAAAGCGAAACAAATACTGCGGAAGTATTTATGACGGTCACGATTGTAATCCGGCTTAATCGGACGGCCACGAAGCATGCCGAGATCGTGGAATAGGTTTTCGGCGGTTTGCGGTTGTATAGTTACATTCTCCGATGTTTTGTTTATTCCGGAGCTGAACAAAAACCTCATCTCTAAGTCTGTTTTAGATGATAAGGGTTTTGATACTAGCACTAGGAAAGGAGTCTTTACTGCTAGCTTTGAGGAGGAAGTTTATTTCACTGCTGAAAAAGGAAGCCAAGGGATGTTTAGGCTGATTTTAAGCAATGAAAAGAAGAAACTTTATTATGCTGGTGTTCATGATATAATGTTGTGGCATAAGAGGCTTGGGCATGTGAATCTAGATAAGTTAAGAGAGATGAAAAAGATGGGAGTAGTGGAAGGGATTGAGTTCGGTGAAAGTGAGAATCTAAGTGATTGTAGTGGATGTGCTCAAGGTAAAGCACACAGGTTGCCCTTCCCAAAAACTGCCACCTATAAGGGAGAAAAGATTCTAGATTTAGTACACACAGATATTTGGGGGCCGGCCAGAGTGCCATCACCCGGGGGGAAGAGATTTATGATGACTATCACCGATGATTGGTCTCGGTATTCCAGAGTGTATTTTTTGAAAAATAAGTCAGAGGTTCAGGGATGTTTTAAACAATATAAAGCATGGAGTGAAAAACTCCATGAAACCTCAATCAAGAGAGTAAGGAGTGACAATGGTGGAGAGTATAACTCTAACTAGTTTGAGGAGTTTTTGAGAGAAGATGGAGTGCAACACCAAAAGACAGTTCCTGAAAATCCTGAGCAGAATGGTGTAGCTGAAAGATTAAATAGAACACTGAGTGATAGTGCTAGGAGTATGCTGTCCGATAAGAAGATAGGAAAGAAGTTTTGGGCCGAAGCAATGAACTCTGCTTATTATGTCAAAAATAGAGTTCTTACTTCAGCAGTAAAAGGCCAAACACCTTATGAGAGATGGACAGGCCGAAAACCAAATGTTTCACACTTAAAGGTTTTCGGTAGTCAAGTGTTCAGTTTAGACACAGATCGGTCAAACTGGAAGTTAAACCCAAAAGGAAAACCAGGATATCTACTAGGATATGATGAAGATGTAAAAGTATATAGAGTCTATGATCTCAAAAGAGAGGATATTATTTTAGTGAAGCATCTAGTGGTTATGGATGAAGGAAAATCTATTGATCCCTTTAAGCATACAAGGACAGTCAAGATCAGATTTGAGTCAGAAAATTCTGATGACTTTGAGCTTCCTAACTATCCAGGATTTCAAGAAGATGATGATCTTGCAGGTACGGATCAGATCGAGAAGGACCCAAATGTGGAACCCCTTGTATTAACTCCAACCGAAGCCGAAGACGTGGTGGAAATCGACCCGGAATCAAGGGATAGGGGAGAAGTAGAAACTGTTCGCAAAAATCTAAGAGAACCATCTCTTCCGGCAACCGAGTTTGAGGGAGGAAGAAGAAGTAGCAAAAGACTGCAGAAGAGACAAGTTAACAATAAGGTAACCAAAATGTCTCACCCCGATGAACCTCAAACTTATAATGAGGCAATGACTTGTCCTGAAAGAAACCGGTGGAAAACAGCCATAAATGAAGAGATGGCCTCAATTATGGCGGCCGATACATGGGAATTGGTGGACTGTCCTCCTAACAGGAAGCCAATTGGGTGTAAGTGGGTATTTAAGCTGAAACTCAACCCGGATAACACCATTGAGCGCTACAAGGCTAGGTTAGTGGCGAAGGGATTTACCCAGAAAGAGGGAATTGACTACGAGGAGACTTTTGCTCTAGTCGTTAGGTTTCCTTCGGTTCGGATACTTCTCAGTATGGCGGCAGCAGAAGACATGGAAGTGCATCAGATGGACATCAAGACGGCCTTCCTACATGGAGAGTTGGAAGAGGAAATTTTTATGCGACAGCCCGAAGGATTTGTGGAGCAAGGGGAGGAAAGCAAGGTATGCCGACTGATCAAATCTTTGTATGAGCTGAAACAGGCGCCCAGGCAATGGAACAAGAAGCTCGATGAGTTTCTTACAGGTTTGGGATATATTCGGATCAGCTCAGATCACTCTATATATTTGTTTGAAGATGAGGAAGGAATTATTTTTATTGCAATTTATGTCGATGATTTGCTTGTTTAAAGTAAATCTATGGATAAAATAAATAAGTTGAAAAATGATTTAAAAGGAAGATTTGAGATGAAGGATATGGGAGAAGCAAGGTATATTTTGGGAATTCAGGTAGAAAGGGACAAAGAGAGAAAGATAATCAGATTAACTCAAAAAGAGGCCATTGGAAACATGTTAGAAAAATTCCAAATGGACAAGGCTAATAGTTGTACCACTCCTATGGATTTAAAGAAGGGAAGTGAGGGGAGTGAGGAAAAGGGAGTTATAATCTTAGATGATGAGGTAGGCCCGGAAGAGAAAAGATTTATGCAGACCATCCTTTCTAGACAAGTAGTGGGTAGCCTAATATATTTTATCAATTGTACCCGTCCGGACATAGCCGCAGTTGTAGGAGTACTAAGTAGGAGTCTGAATGCTCCCACTAAGAAAGATTGGGAGGCAGCTAAGAGAGTCCTTAGATATCTCATAGGAACTAGGGATCTATGGTTGCATTTGGGTGGGAAAAATACTGACATCACCACTTGGAGTGATGCCAGCTATAGGGATGCTTCTATGAGGAGATGCACATCTGGATATGTATTGTATGTGGGTGATGGGGCTTGCTGCTGGAGCAGCAAGCAGCAAAAGGTCATTGCTCAGTCCACCAAGGAGGCTGAGTACATGGCTTCTTGCTCTGCTGTAAAAGAATTAATGTGGGTCAAGTCTTTGCTTGGTGAGCTTGGTCAACTTAAGAGTGGTGTCCAAAAAGTGTTTTGTGATAATGAGGATGCCATTACCATTTCTGCCAATCCTAAACATCACTTTAAAGCCAAACACATGGAGTGTGAGAGAGAGCTGAAGATCAAGGGAAGAGGAGAGGGAATGGGAGAGAGAGAGGGAGGGAGAGGGAGATGGAAAAGGGAGAGAGAGAGGGAGAGGGAGAGGGAGAGGGAGAGATAGCTGCAGATCAAGGGAGGGGGAGAGGGAATGGGGGAGAGAGAGGGAGGGAGAGGGAGAGGGAGAGGAAGATGGAAAAGGAGAGAGAGAGGGAGAGGGAGAGGGTGTACAAATAAAAAGGTTATTTTAGTATTTTCTAGGTTTTGCAAAATACAGAAAAGAAGCAGAGGCAGTCTGCCTCTAACTTCTCTCTTCAGCTCCCACACTTGTCGTAGTCATTGAAGGTTGAAGAGGGAGCTAGAGCCATGGCTGCCTATGGTGATTAGAGATAGAGTTACGGGTTGTAGATTTTGGTAGATTTACCAAAATATAAATTGACGGACCCAGGGTTTGAACCGGGTACCTACCGTCCACTCTTAGCCTGTAGCCTTAGCCATTTAGTCTGCCATCATGCTTGGACATGTATGGTTTGATAGTTAATTAAATGTTAACACGTAGTCTAGTTCATTTAACGGGATCTTTAAACATAGATACAGTTTGTAAAGTACGGCGTACGGAACATTCGAAACGAATACTGCGCATTTTGTTTAGAAAGCGAAAGAAATACTACAAAAGTATTTATGACGGTCACGATTGTAATCCGGCTTAATCGGACGGCCACAAAGCATGTCGAGATCGTGGAATAGGTTTTCGGCGGTTTGCGGTTGACGTCACGTCAATTGCTACGTGGCACAATCACATTGGATTACGACATCTCCTGGGATTCCAAGAACGAATCCAAAAATGACATGTGTCGACTTTTTGCCCATGTTGTACAATATCCGTACATAGAGTACATTGGCACATGTACCTTTATGTATGATACACTATTATGATTGGTGCCGTACTTCAGTAGATGATTTTTAGAGAGAGATAGGATTTAGAAAAATTTGATTGATTAGACCATCTCTCCCAGAGAGCTCCTGTACAAAAGGTCAACTTTGACCCTTCATAACTTACTTCTCAGGGGAGCAAATTCAGAGATTCTTTTTGCTATAGACTCAGGGGAGTCTTGCCTTTACAGGGGTGAAGGTGGTCAGAGTTTTTGGTCTGCCAGGGTGGCAGTTATTCTTGCTGAAACAAAAAGGGGTCAGGGTTATCCTAGAGGCTTCGTGTGAGCTGCCTACTCTGAGGTCCTATGGAGGTCTCAGAGTTACACTCACCTCCTCACCGACATTCCCCATCTTCTAGCGCAGGAACTCCTCCACCAAAGACCTCCAGAAGATGGACAAGGAGATAGATGCTTTTTTCCACAACGTCTCAGCAGTCTCCATCTCCGTCTCCGTCACAAATCCCTCAAGGACCCACTTTGTTCAAACCTCATTTTAACATCCCATCGGTGGACGAAGTTATCAGAGAGGGATAAGCCTTTCATGGGTATAGAGGAGCAGACAATCAGACCTCTTTTCCCAGAGGCAAACGCGCGAGAAATACAGGTTTTTTCGCTAGATATCCCGTAGCAAGAACTTCCTCAACATGGCCTACCTATCACCGGGCGGCTCCTTCTATTCGAGGAGGTAGCGACCACAAGCCAAAAGACATAGATCCAGGGGTTATTTCACCAGTTTGATTTGTCAGTCCCACCCGGCCTTCCTCGCCCCAATCCACCAACCTCGCGGAGTAAGAGAAAATGGGGGACATAAGGATTTTTACACGGGACAGTTCGGGGATCGCGTTCTCAGATTTCGAATTTTTGTGGAAATCTTTCACTCTATCCAAAATAAACAAGCATAGAGGGGGAGCAATTCCAGATGACTTCGAAACTACTCTTTTCCCAATGATGGTCAATTACCTTGCTGGCGGCGCTTTAGCATATTACAAAGAGCGACAACCTCTCCTAATGGCTCCCATCATCAAAATTTCAGACCCTATCCTTGATGAGGTCGTCTGCAAGCAGAAGCAGACTTGGCTACAGCTGCTGCCGCCCCTGTTACAGCCAACTTCACTAATGACATGAAACAACAGGCAGAAGGTCTAGCCTATGTCAACCAGCTTCAGGCAATCTAGGCCGCCAAAGCAACCACCCGGATGGTTGCAGATCCTACACCCTATACCACCCTTTTGAACACCAAGAGGCACTTTTACACCGAAAAGAATAAATCGGTTATCAAGGAATTTATAGAATTCCGTTGCCAGAAGAGTGAAACTCCCCTGACTCTTTTCAACAAATTGTCGAGCCTCTGCCAAAAGACAAAACTATCAACTATTGATGTCCCGACAATGGTAACCAAATACTTCATCGCGGTCCGAAACTCTTTCGAACCAACGGGGCTGTCGGCCGTCGATAATTGGATTGCACTACAGGCCATCCAATACATCAATCCAATCGATAAAGAGATCTCGTTGGCCGCAATGAAGTTTTACGACCACTTTGTTCATAGAGAGGCCCAAAAGAAGGCTCTAACCGGCAAAACCAAGAGAAAGTTTGTAGGATTCGCCGGAAAAATGCCTCCTGACAATGAGGAGTCGGCGGAACTCGTAGCTTTGCGGAAGCTTAAGGGGAATATGGTGGGGGATAGGGGATTCGAACCCGCCATGGGGGCCGATGACTATGTCTTCTTCTACAACAGCTTGAACTGTCAACAAACTGGTCATGGATGGTGTACCTGAGATCTACAGTAATGATTAATACATGGGACAAACATTGTTAAATATTTACAAGTCTTACAAATTCCGTCAAACGAATCGGGACTGTCCAAAATAAATATCATGTGATAGACCCGATTTCGCGTCCCTCACCAAACTGATGGCGCCGCCGTCCATAGCTGTGGTGGCGTCCAATTCATCACATGTTTGACCGCCGCATTATGTTTCGTACGGCCGACGTACAATTTAAATCATTTCGAATATTAATCATCGGATCGCTTCGTGATTCGCCGTCCATTTCTCCAACACATTCCGCACCTTCGTCTATGTTTCTTCGCGTCACTTAAAGTCCAATTCCGTACGTTCCAATAAACTTAGTGTTGGAATTCAAGTATTTTCTAGGTCTAGAGATTGCAAAATAAAAAGCAAAATAGTAGATATTGACAGCCTGCCTCTAACTCCTCCTCAAGTCCCCACACTTGTCGCAGTCACTGAAGACTGGAATCAATGTGATACAAAGAGGACTAAAGGTTTCCAAAAACCAACACTCCCCCAAACCTTTACATTTTCTCAGCCACTAAGTTTACATTTCTCCCTTCTCCCCTTTTGTTCAACCGTCACCACCGCTTCGGCTAACGTTACCACTGATTTAATTAATTCTGTACATCCGAAGCAATTAGTACCATTGCTCCCCCAATTTGCAGATCCATTGGAACCTCCACATTTAATTAAGATAGCATTAGAATCTCGTACTGTAGACACAAAACATTTTGTATGCACGAAACGACACGCACTCACTAAACTGAATTTTCAAAACAACAATCCCTCGAAAATTTAGTTTCCTACATCCGAAATAAAATAAGAGCAGAGTAATCGCTATGATAGCGAGGTCAAAGCAGCGCAACTACGAATTTAACTTTTTTAAAAACAATACTCCCCCGAAAATTTTGTTTCGTGCACCCAAAATAATTTAAAAGCATGGTAGCTGCTATGCTTGCGATGTTAGATAAAGGCATCATAGCAGCATAGCAGCATAGCATGATAGCGGCATAGCAGCTTAGCAGCATAGCTGCTTAGCAGCAGAGCAGCTTAGCAGCAAGTTGTGCTCAACGTCTCCACTGGTCCACATCCTTGCGGCCATCTCTTCCAAAAATTTTCCATCCTAGAAACACCATTGCTTCCGCTGCCTCATTTTAGGTCTTTAAAAATAGCTCTATTTTTCAATCAATTTTAGAATGATCAAAAATTCAAAAATTTCCACGAAAATTACCGAGTGTTAATGGTAGTCACTTTCGTAAAGTTACATTTCACGCCGTCTTCTTTGACCACTATTGGAATACGTTTCCTTCTACTATTCACTCGTTGAATTCTACTTCCTTTCTTCGTTTTCTTACTCAATTTTGATGTTTTTCCCATTTTCGCAATTATATTTTCTTTTTCCGCATTATAAACTTCTTCACGAGCTCCATTTTTCTGAACACTTTCCCTCTCTCTTTCTTCTTCCGTATTATAAAATTCTTCACTTACTCCACTTTCTTGAACACCTTTCCTCTTCCCTATCTAAGTGTGTTAATCTCATCCTGCAAATTATTTTCAATTTCAACTTTTAAATCCTCTTCACTTCCTCCTAGTATTCATACTTCAGTAACCTTTTCCTCTTGCACATCTTTATCACTCACCTATCTGTCGTTTGTAAAAGTGACAAAAAATGGCTCATTTTCTGTCACCTCTTCTCCACTCTATTTTCGGTCACAACAATTTCTCCATTTCCTTCCTCATGTTCCTGAAACTCTGAGACCTCCATAAGTCCTGAGAGTAGACAGCTTCTAAGAAGCCTCTAGGATAACACTGACCCCTTTGTGTTTGAGCAAAAATAACTACCACCCTGGCAGACAATAACCTGACAAACTTCACCCTTGTGAAGGGAAGACTCCCCTGAGTCGATAGCAAAAAGAATCTCTGAATTTGCTCCCCTGAGCAGTAAGTTATGGAGGGTCAAAGTTGACCTTTTGTACAGAAGCTCTCTGGGAGAGAGGGTCCTATCTCCTAATTTTTCTAAGTCCTATCTCTCTCACAGACTCTATCTACTGATGTACGGAGCCAATCAGAATGCAGCTCCGTACACAAAAGTACAGCTGCCGATGTACTTTTTGTACGAACATTGTACGATATGGCCTAAATGTCGACACGTGGTATGTCGGGATTTGTTTCCGTAATCCTCGGAGATGCCGCGATCCAATGTTATTCCGCCACGTGTCGTCTGATGTGGCGACGTCCATAAACCGCCGAAATCCTCTTCCGCGATCTCGGCGTTAATTCTGGCCGTCCGATTAAATTCATATTTAATCGTAGCCGTAATAAATGCATGTGCGATATTCTTTTCTATAAAGAAACAAATGCGCGCTATTGGTTTCTTATCCGTACCGTTATCTGTACTTTTACAATTATGAATCTATGTCCTCCGTAATCAGTTAGAGTTAAATGAATTTTCATACTCAATAACATTTAATTAAATATCATACCCTGTATTACGTAACATTCGATGAAGACTTAACGGCTAAGGCTACTGTCTACCGGCAGCTTGCCGGCCGATAGGTACAAGGATCACATCCTGTAGCCGGAACCATATCTTTTTAGTTAATAAACCCCTAACTAATATATAATCCCGTAAACTTCTGGTTAGCCTAGGTAGCCATGGCTCTAGCTCCCTCTCCAATTTCTCAGTGACTGCGACAAGTTTGAGAGTTGAAGAGAGAAGTTAGAGATAGACTACCTTGGCTTCTTTCAATATTACTATTTAGACCTAAAAAATACTTTAAAAACCATTAATTTCTACACTCCCCTTATTTTCTAGTCAATCTTTAATTTCAGACCACACTTCTCCCTCTAGAAAATTAACTTAGGGGAAAGCACGGGTTTGGTCATCATGTCTGCTACCATCTCACTATCTGGTCGGTACTCTAAACTGATTATTTTATTTTCTACTTTCTCTTTAACAAAGCTGAGTCTAATATCCACATGTTTGGCTTTAAAATGATGTTTAGGACTAGCAGAAATAGCAATTGCTGCCTAATTATCACAAAATTTTTTTTGCACACCACTCTTAAGGTGACCAAGCTCACCAAGCAAAAACTTGACCCACATCAATTCTTTTACAGCAGAGCAAGAGGCCATATACTCAGCCTCCATGGTGGACTGAGCAATAACTTTTTGCTGTTTGCTACTCCAACAACAAGCCCCATCACCCACATATAATACATATCCAGAAGTGCATCTCCTCATCGGAGCATCACCATAACTAGCATCACTCCAAGTAGTGATGTCAGTATTCTCCCCACCCAAATGCAACCATAGATCCCTAGTTCCTATCAAATATCTAAGAACTCTCTTAGCTGCCTCCCAATCCTTCTTAGTGGGAGCATTTAGACTTCTACTCAGCACTCCTACAGCTGCAGCTAAATCCGGCCGGGTACAATTCATAAAATAGATTAGACTTCCCACTACTTGCCTGTAAGGAATAGTCTGCATGAACTTCTGTTCTTCAGGAGATAATTCCTCGTCTAAGACTATGACTCCTTCTTCCTCACTCCCCTCACTTCCCTTCTTCAATTCCATTGGAGTTGTACAACTATTAGCTTTATCCATTTGAAATTTTTCAAGTATGTTCCCTATTGCTTCCTTTTGAGTCAATCTTATAATTTTTCTTTTTCAGTCTCTCTCTACTTGAATTCCCAAAATATATTTTGCTTCCCCCATATCCTTCATTTCAAATCTCCCCTTAAGATCGGTTTTCAATTTATTAATTTTTTTCATTGATTTACTTAAAACAAGCAAATCATCAACATAAATTGCAATAAATATAAAACCTTCCTCATCTTCGAAAACATAGATTGAGTGATTTGAACTCATCTAGATATAACCCAGGCCGGTAAGAAACTCATCAAGCTTTTTATTCCACTGTCGAGGAGCATGTTTCAAACCATAAAGAGATTTACTCTCCTCTCCTTCCTCCACAAACCCTTCGGGTTGTCGCATGAAGATCTCCTTTTCCAATTCTTCATGCCAAAAGGCTGTCTTGATGTCCATCTGGTGCACTTCTATGTCTTCCGCTGCTGCTAGGCTGAGAAGTATGCGGACAGAGGGAATTCTGACCACCAGGGCAAAGGTTTCCTCGTAGTTAATTCCCTCTTTTTGTGTAAATCTCTTTGCCACTAATCGGGCCTTGTAGCGCTCGATTGTGTTATCTGGGTTCAGTTTTAATTTGAAAACCCACTTATAACCAATTGGTTTTCGGTCAGGTGGACAATCCACTAGCTCCGAAGTATCGGCTGCCATAATTGAGGCCATCTCCCCATTGATGGCTGTCTTCCACCGATTTCTTTCTGGACAAGTCATCACCTCTCCATAAGTTTGAGGTTCATCTTGATGAGATAGTTTAGTTACCTTGTTATTAACCTGTTTTTCTTATAGTCTTTTGCTACTTCTCTCTCCCCCCTCAAAATCTGAGGCCGGAATAGATGGTTCTCGTGGATTCTTATGAACAAACTCGGCTTCTCCCCTATCCTTTGATTCCGAATCAATTTCCACCATGTCTTCCGCTTCGGGAAGAGTTGTCAATGGAGTTTCCACAGCCGAGTTATTTTCGGTCTGATTTGTACCTGCAAGAATGTCATCTTCTCTAAAACCTGGATAGTTAGGAAGCTCAAAGTCATCGGAATTTTCTGACTCAAATCTGATTTTTACTTACTTTGTATATTCGAAGGGATCCACAAACTTTCCTTCATCCATAACTACTAGATGCTTTACTAAGATTATATCTTCCCTTTTTAGATCATAAACTCTATATCGTTTAACATCCTCATCATATCCTAATAAGTATCCCGGTTTTCCTTTAGGATCTAGCTTCCAATTAGACCGATATGTATCTAGACTGGATACTTGACGGCCGAAAACCTTTAAGTGAGATATGTCTAGTTTTCGGCCTGTCAATCTCTCATAAGGTGTTTGATCTTTTATAGCTGAAGTAAGAACTCTATTTTTGAGGTAATTAGCACAGTTCATTGCTTCTGCCCAAAACCTTTTTCCTATCTTCTTATCTGACAACATACTTCTAGCACTATCACTTAGTGTTCTATTTAACCTTTCAGCTACCCCATTCTATTCCGGGTTTTCTGGAACTCTCTTTTGGTGTTGAACCCCATCTTCCCTAAGAAAATCCTCAAACTGGTTAGAAGTATACTCTCCACAATTGTCACTCCTTATTCTATTGATTGGAGTTTCATGGAGTTTTTCGCTCCATGCTTTATATTGTCTAAAACAATCCAGAGCTTTGGACTTGTTTTTAAAAAAATACACTCGGGAATACCGAGACGAATCATCAGTGATAGTCATCATAAATCTCTTCCCCCCCGGTGAGGGCACTTTAGCAAGTCCCCAAATATCCGTGTGTACTAGATCTAGAATTTTTTCTCCCTTATAGGTGGTTGTTTTAGGAAACGGTAATGTGTGTTTTTTACCTTGAGCACATCCATTACAATCACTTATATTATCATTCTCATTAAACTTAATCCCTTCCACCACTCCCATCTTTTTCATCTCTCTTAACTTGTCTAGATTCACATGCCCAAGCCTCTTATGCCACATCATAATATCATGAACACCAGCATAATAAAGTTTCTTTTTTTCATTACTTTAAAACCAGCCTAAACATCCCATGGCTACCTTTCTCAGCAATGAAATAGACATCCTCCTCAAAACTAGCAGTAAAGATTCCTTCCCTAGTGCTAGTAAAAAAACCCTTATCATCTAATACGGATGTAGAGATGAGGTTTTTGTTCAGCTCCGGAATAAGCAATACATGAGACAATGTTACTATGGATGTCTTTCCTTCTACTAACGCTTTCAAATCTACCAATCCTACAAGAGTAGTGGTGACTATCCTCCCATCCCCGTACTCTAACTCTACGGTGGGAATATTTCTTATCTTAGTGAACAAGTGCCTATCCTTACACATGTGCATGGAGGCACCTGAATCTACAATCTAGCCTGCTTCACCTTTCAATCCACCGTAAGCACATTTCTGCCTTCGTGGAATTTAGACCTCGTTTTTCGCCTCCAACTCCTCATCTAAAAGAAACTCATCGTCCTCGTCCTCGGATTTTGTCTCATGTACTTGTGTCACAAGGGCCTTTTTCTTTCCTCTCGGGGTATTATCAGACTGCCCCTCCTTTAACCAAAGCTCGTTTAGTTTAGTGCACTCTGCCATATAGTGCCCAGGTTTCTTACAAAAATGACATAAACCGTTGGGAGCCCTTGGTCCAAACTCGTCGGTCTGATTTTTCTGCTCCCTCTTTCCATAGTTTTCGACCGGTTTCCAGGAATCCTTGTTCCTCCAATCGGTCACAGTTTCCAAGGCTTGGCCACTCTTTCCTTGTCTTCGGATCTCAATCGTATTCTCTCGAACGAGAATCATCCCTACCACGGAGTTTGATATCCACCTTGAGTCCGGCAAGTCTTGCACACGGTTGACTATGTTCTCGAACTCATCAGGTAACTTTATCAGTAAACAGTTAACTTTTTCTTTTTCACTAAAATCTTTTCCCGCACTATCTAGCTCCATGAATTGTCTAGCAAGCTCAATGCAAAAATCCAACATCTTCCCCCCTTTGTTTACATACTCCTTAACTTTATGATCACCCAACTGTTGTTGCTGAATCGTACCACTTTGGTACATCTCTATGAGAGCCATCCAAAGATCGGATGCCCTTTCTACCTGCAAATGAGGACATGCAAGTCCTTGAGTGAGATGGCGTAGGATGAAGTTCATTTCCGCCATATTGTTGAAGTCCTAGGTTTCTGTATCATTCTCCTCGTTCCTCACAATAGGTGACATGAATGCCGAACTAGTTAATATTGGTGTGGTCGCCTCCTTCTCCTTTCCTTTGTCCACCACCTCTCCTTCTTTTGTTTCCTCCGTTGAAGGTGGATCCTCTTTTCTGGTGAATCTGCTTCCTCCAAACCCTGGGGGAATTCCATAACTTGATGGACGCCCCAACCGTCCACTCATTATCCCCCAAAACCTTTTTTCGCATAGAGCTCCTATCATCATACTTTCCCATTATATGAAGCCAGTTCCATTAAAGATTGGTACCCTAGAGGGTGGGCCCATAACCTAAAACTTTGAGACCTCCATAAGTCCTCAGAGTGGAGAGCTTCCAAGAAGCCTTTAAGATAACACTAACTTCTTTATGTTTCAGCAAAAACAACTACCAGCCTGGTAGACAATAACTCTGACCAACTTCACCCCTGTGAAAGCAAGACTCCCCTGAGTCGACAGCAAAAATAATCTTTGAATTTGCTCCCCTGAGCAGTATGTTATGGAGGGCCAAAGTTGACCTTTTGTACAGAAGCTCTCTGGGAGAGAGAGTCCTATCTCCTAATTTTTCTAAGTCCTATCTCTCTCACACACTCTATCTACTGATGTACGAAGCCAATTAGAATGCAGAATTTTCCTACTCAATAACATTTAATTAAATATCATACCTTATATTAGGTAACATTTAATGAAGACTTAACGGCTAAGGCTACCGTCTACCGGCTGCCTGCCGGCCCGTAGGTACAAGGATCAAATCCTATAGCCGGCACCATATATTTTTAGTAAATAAAGCCCTAACTAATATATTATCCCGTAAACTTGTGGTTAGCCTAGGTAGTCATGGCTCTAGCTCCCTCTCCAATTTCTCAGTGATTGGGACAAGTTTCAGAGTTGGAGAGAGAAGTTAGAGGTAGATTGCCTCGGCTTCTTTCAATATATCTATTTAGACCTAGAAAATACTTTAAATGGATCATTAATTTCTACACCTGACCCCTTTGTGTTTCAGCAAGAACAACTATCACCCTGGAGGACAAAAACTGTGACTAACTTTACCCTTGTGAAGGCAAGACTCCCCTGAATCGATAGCAAAAAGAATCTCTGAATTTGCTCCCTTGGGCACTTATTTATGGAGGGTGAAAGTTGACCTTTTCTACCGAAGCTCTCTGGGAGAGAGGGTCCTATCTTCTAATTTTTCTAAGTCCTATCTCTCTCACAAACACTATCTACTGATGTAGAGAGCCAATCAGATTACTCCTCTGTACACAAAAGTACAACTGCGGTGTACTTTCTATACGAACATTAAAAGACATGGCCTAAATGTCGACATGTGGTATATCCGGATTAGCTCATTTAATCCTCGGAGATACCGCGATCCAATGTCATTCCGCCACATGTCATCCGAAATGGCGATGATCAAAAACCGCCCAAATTCTCTTCCGCGATCTCAACGTTTAATTTTGGCCGTCCGATTAAATTCACATTTAATCGTAGCTGTAATAAATACATGCGCGGTATTCGTTTTGTTAAAGAAATAAATGTGCGGTATTCGTTTCTTATCCGTACCGTAATCCGTACTTTTACATTACTGGATCTATGTCTCTCGTAAAACTGTTTCAGTTAAATGAAGTATCCTATGTATAAATGTTTAATTAATTATCAAACCCTATAGTACATATTACTATCAATAAAGTTAACGGTTAAAGCTACCGGCTACCGGCAGATTTCCGGCCGGCAGGTTGCAAGTTCAAATCCTGGAGGTGGCAAATATACTTTAGTAAATATATCCTTAATTATAAATAAATAAACTAATATTTATATCCCGTAAACCTCTGGATAGCCTAGGTAGCCATGGCTCTAGCTTCCTCTCCAATTTCTCAGTGACTGGGACAAGTTTGAGAGTTGGAGAGAGAAGTTAGAGGTAGACTGCCTTCGCTTCTTTCTATTATTCTATTCAGACCTAGAAAATACTTTAAAAGACCATTAATTTCTACACTCCCCTTATTTTCTAGTCAATCTTTAATTTCAGACCACACTTCTCCCTCCAGAAAATTAGCTTAGGGGAAGGCACAGGTTTGGTCATCATATCTGCTACCATCTCACTATCTGGTCTGTACTCTAAACTGATTATTTTGTTTTCTACTTTCTCTCTAACAAAGCTGAGTCTGATGTCCATGTGTTTGGCTTTAAAATGATGTTTAGGATTGGCAGAAATAGCGATTGCTGCCTGATTATCACAAAATATTTTCTGCACACCACTCTTAAGGTGACCAAGCTCACCAAGCAAAGACTTGACCCACATCAATTCTTTTACAGCAGAGCAAGAGGCCATATACTCAGCCTCCATGGTGGACTGAGCAATAACTTTTTGCTGTTTGCTACTCCAACAGCAAGCCCCATCACCCACATATAATACATATCCAGAAGTGCATCTCCTCATCGGAGCATCACCATAACTGGCATCACTCCAAGTAGTGATGTCAGTATTCTCCCCACCCAAATGCAACCATAGATCCCTAGTTCCTATCAAATATCTAAGGACTCTCTTAGCTGCCTCCCAATCCTTCTTAGTGGGAGCATTTAGACTTCTACTCAGCACTCCTACAGCTGCAGCTAAATCCGGCCGGGTACAATTCATAAAATAGATTAGACTTCCCACTACTTGCCTGTAAGGAATAGTTTGCATGAACTTCTGTTCTTCAGGAGATAATTCCTCGTCTAAGACTATGAATCCTTCTTCCTCACTCCGCTCACTTCTCTTCTTCAACTCCATTAGAGTTGTACAACTATTAGCTTTATCCATTTGAAATTTTTCAAGTATGTTCCCTATTGCTTCCTTTTGAGTCAATCTTATAATTTTTCTTTTTCAGTCTCTCTCTACTTGAATTCCCAAAATATATTTTGCTTCCCCCATATCCTTCATTTCAAATCTCCCTTAAGATCGGTTTTCAGTTTATTAATTTTTTTCATTGATTTACTTAAAACAAGCAAATCATCAACATAAATTGCAATAAATATAAAAACTTCCTCATCTTCGAAAACATAGATTGAGTGATCTGAGCTGATCCAGATATATCCTAGACCGGTGAGATACTCATCAAGCTTTTTATTCCATTGTCGAGGCGCCTGTTTCAAACCATAAAGAGATTTAATCAGCTGGCATACTTTACTCTCTTCTCCTTCCTCCACAAACCCTTCGGGTTGTTGCATGAAGATCTCCTCTTCCAATTCTTGGTGCAAAAAGGTTGTCTTGATGTCCATCTAGTGCACTTCCATGTCTTCCGCTGCTGTCAGACTGAGAAGTATGTGGAAGGAGGGAAATCTGACGACCGAGGCAAAGGTTTCCTCCTAGTCAATTTCCTCCTTTTGTGTAAATCCCTTTGCCACTAATCGGGCCTTGTAGCCCTCGATTGTGTTATCTGGGTTTAGTTCTAATTTGAAAACCCACTAACAACCGATTGTTTTTCGGTTAGGTGGACAATCCACCAGCTCCCAAGTATCGGCTGCCATAATTGAGGCCATCTCCTCATTGATGGCTGTCTTCCACCGATTTCTTTCGAGACACGTCATCGCCTCTCCATAAGTCTGAGGTTGATCTTTATGAGATAGTTTTGTTACCTTGTTATTAACTTGTTTTTCTTGCAATCTTTTGCAACTTCTCCTCCCCCCCTCAAAATCTGATGTGGAATAGATGGTTCTCGTGGATTTTTTCGAACAAACTCAGCTTCTCCCCTATCCATTGATTCCGAATCAATTTCCACCACGTCTTCCGCTTTGGGTAGAGTTGTCACTGGAGTTTCCACAGCCGAGTCCTTTTCGGTCTGAATGTGCTTGCAATAATGTCATCTTTTCTAAAACCTAGATAGTTAGGAAGCTCAAAGTCATCGGAATTTTTTGACTCAAATCTGATTTTTACTGACTTTGTATATTTGAAGGGATCCACAAACTTTCCTTCATCCATAACTACTAGATGCTTTACTAATAATATATCTTCCCTTTTTAGATCATAAACTCTATATCCTTTAACATCCTCATCATATCCTAATAAGTATCCTAGTTTTCCTTTAGGATCTAACTTCCAATTAGAGGGATCTGTATCTAGACTGAATACTTGACTGCCGCAAACCTACTTTTGAAAAGAGAAAATAAATAGTTCACTTCCCTATTTTTCTTTTTGGAGAGTTAGAGAGTGCAGGTAGCTCATGGTCCGAGAGACAAAGAGTGAACACATTAATGATGAAACTACATGAAGAGTATGAGAATATCATTAACCGATTGCAAGACATAGGAGATAGCAATTCGAATTGGGATGACACAGTGGGAATGATTTTAGTGAAAGAAAGCACCATAGAGCTTAGGAGAGGGAGTCCAAGTTTTCAAGCATTGTCTGCAGGAGCTGATTGGTGGAAGCTTGATGAGGAGAGAGGGAAAGATCCCTATTGAAACTTTGGTGGAAGACGACAAGGAGGTGGCAGATTTGATAGACAAGGGAGAGGAACTTCTCGAGGAGGATTATGTCACTTCTGCAAGAAACCGAGACACTATATGGCAGATTGTATCAAACTTGCAGATCTTTGACTGAAAGATGGTCAAGGAACCCCAAGGGATGGAGGAAAGAAAAAGGCTTTCTTGACTCAAGTTCATGATGAGGAAGTGGAAGGAAAAACTAAACCAGAAGAGGAGCTTGAGGAGCTTCTTTTTAATCCAAAAAAAAAACTGAAAAGCATGTCGACATTCCACGGAGACAAAAGTGTGCTTTCGGAGGTAAGAGGGATCCACCCGAGGATGGGTGAATCATAGACTCAGGGGCTTAAATGCATATGTGCAAAGATAAGCGGTGGTTCACTAAACTGAGAAAGATCCCAACAGTTGAGATAGAGTACGGAGATGGTAGAGTAGAAACCACAAGTCTTGTTGGAACTGTTGACTTCAAGGTTCTAGTTGATGGAAAGGCCTCAATTGTAACACTCTCAGACGTTCTTTACATTCCATAGCTTAGCAAGAACCTAGTCTCAACAGCTGTCCTAGATGAAAAGGAGTTTGAAACAGGAACTAGGAAAGGAATCTTCACAGCAAGCTTTGATAATGAGGTTTATTTCATAGCTGAAAAGGGCAGTCAAGGAATGTTCAGAATTGTTCTTTGCAATGAAAAGAGTGTTCACTACTCGTGTGCAAGTGAGATGATGCTTTGGCATAAAAGAATGGGGCATGTGTATCTACATAGATTGAAGAAAATGAAGAAAAGAAAATAGTGGAGGGTATTACTTTTGAGGATGATGAGACCTTTGATGATTGTAGTGGATGTGCCAAAGGGAAGATTCATACACTTCCATTTCCAAAAGAAACCACATATAGGAGAGAGAAAGTATTGGATCTAATTCACACTGATGTTTGGAGACTTGCTAGATATGCTTCATATGGGGGGAAGAGGTGGATGTTAACTATCACAGATGATTGGTTTAGATACACGAAGGTATACTTTCTCAGACATAAGTCAGAGGTATTGAGATGTTTTAAAAAGTATAAAGTATGGAGTGAAAAACTACATGAAACCTCAATAAAAGAGATAAGAAGTGATAATGGGAAAGAATACACCTCAAGGGAATTTGAAGAATATCTTAAAGAAGAAGGAATTCATCATGAGAAAACTGTTCCCTATAATCTGGAACAAAATGGAGTAGCAGAAAGAGTGAATAGAAGTTTAGGAGATATGTCCACAAGTATGTTAACTCATAAGAGGATAGGGTTGCAGTTTTGGGCAGAGTCTATGAACTATGCTAATTTCATCAAAAATAGAGTCCTAACTTCAGCAAATAAGGAGGAAACTCCGTATGAGAGGTGGACAGGAAGAAAGCCTAATTTGTCTAGTTTGAGAGTGTTCGGAAGTCAAGTCTACAGTTTGGATTCTGATAAGACTAAATGGAAGTTAGAGGGGAGAGGGAAGCCAGGATATCTTGTAGGATATGATGAGAGCACAAAAGGATACCGAGTGTATGACTTGAAAAAGAAAGATATAATTTTGGTAAAACTCATAGTGGTGATGAATGAAGAGAAGTCCATTGATCCATTCAAATATAATAAGGAAGTCAAAATCAGATTTGAAACGGATCAGTTTTCTGACTTTGATTTTGAAAATGAAGAGAAGGAAGAGGGAGAAAAAGAAAAATCTGCAGATCTACCAAAGGAGAAGGAGGAAAGGACAACATCCGAGGCAACGCCACAATACGAAGTGGAAATCAAGGAGGAACTTGATGAGACACCGGAATTGGAAGATAGGGGAGCTGAAAATCTCCCTAAACGAAATCCAAGGTTTATATACCGGCGTCCGATTTTGAAGGAGGAAGAAGAAGTAGTAAACGACTTCAAGAAAGACAAGTAAATAACCAACTCACAAAGATATCTCACCCAGATGAACCTCAAACATACTTAGAGGCCATAAACACTCCAAAAAGTAGCCGGTGGATCACAGCTATAAATGAAGAAATGGCCTCTATCATGGAAGCCAATACATGGGAGTTGGTAGATTGTCCACCGGATCGAAAACCGATTGGATGTAAGTGGGTCTTTAAACTTAAATTAAACCCGAATAATACCATTGAGAGGTACAAAGCTAGGTTAGTTGCAAAAGGTTATACTCAGAAAGAGGGGATAGACTACGAAGAAACCTTTGCACCTGTAGTCAGATTTCCTTCTGTTAGAATCCTTTTAAGTATAGCCGCAGCGGAGGATATGGAAATCCACCAGATGGATATTCAAATGACATTTTTGCACGGAGAGTTGGAAGAAGAAATTTACATGAGGCAACCGGAAGGATTCGTGGAAAGTGGGGAAGAAAACAAAGTTTGCAAACTGATAAAATCACTCTATGGGCTTAAGCAAGCCCCACGACAGTGGAATATAAAGCTCGACGAATTTTTAACCGGTTTGGGGTATATCAGAATTAGTTCATATCACTCCATATATTTATTTGAGGATGAGAACGGAGTGATATTTATTGCTATTTATGTGGATGATTTGTTGGTCTTAAGCAAGTCTTTAGATAAAATTAACAAACTAAAACGAGATCTTAGAAGCCGCTTTGACATGAAAGATCTCGGCGAAGCAAAGTACATTTTGGGAATTCAAATGGAGAGAGATAGAGGGAATAAGATTATAAGACTCACTTAGAAAGAAGCAATTGGTAATATGCTAGAAAAATTTCAAATGGAGAAAGCAAACGGATCTACTACTCCGATAGATTTAAAGAAAGTGAGTGAGGGGAATGAAGAGGGAGGTATACTTATCATTAATGATGAGATGGATGAGATAGAAAGAAAATTTATGGAAAATATTCCTTATCGACAGATTGTAGGCAGTTTAATTTATTTTATGAATTGTACCCGTCCGGATATAGCTGCAGCTGTAGGTGACCTTAGTAGAAATCTAAATGAACCAATAAAGAGAGACTGGGAGGCTGCCAAAAGGGTGATGAGGTATCTGGTGGGGACAAGGGATTTATGGTTGCATTTGGGAGGGGAGCACACTGACATCACCACTTGGAGTGATGCCAGTTATGGAGATGTGCCTTTAAGGAGGTGTACGACTAGATATGTGTTGAAAATTGGATCCAGTGCATGTTGTTGGAGTAGCAAGCAACAAAAAGTAGTTGCTCAGTCCACTATGGAGGCTGAATACATGGCTTCTTGTGCTGCCACCAAAGAATTAATGTGGGTTAAATCTCTTCTTGAAGAACTTGGGTTCATGAAGTCTAGAACTCAAAATGTTTTTTGTGATAATCAAGCTGCTATCTTTATTGCAGCTAATCCGAAACATCACTTCAAAGCCAAGCGTATGGATATTAGACTAAGCTTTGTCAGAGACAAGGTAGAAAAAAAAATTATTAAACTGGTTCATAAAACTGATAGAGAAATGATTGCAAACATATTGACAAAACCAGTGCCTTCCCCTAAGTTGATATATTGCAGAGAAAACTGTGGATTAAAATTGAAAAGTGACTAAGAATTAAGGGGAGTGTTGAAAAGAGGTAATTAATAGTTTACTTCCCTATTTTACTTTTGCTTTAAAGAAAGAGAGTGAGGATCAAAGGCGCGCCATGGCCGCCGCAATATTTAGAAAGTGGCAGTTTTTTGAAGTAAAGGGTATTTTGTTAAAATAATGCCTAAATCTGGATTTGAACTTGCGACCTCTAGATTCTCTATAGCCTAACACCTTAACCATTAAGGGTTACGAAACGATACACGTTGTGGGTTTCATAAATATATAAACATTAACAAAACAGTTAATTAATAGCAGACTAACCAAAAGGAGCAATTTCTACATGTACGCGAATCTGAACCGTGTAAAATATGTTTTGATCAGACGGTCGGCATTATAGCCGCCACGCGAATTGGGCTTTTTGGCGTTATACGGAGATAGCGTCACGCGGTGCCACGTGGCGCCACATTATTTGATACCAGAGAAGATGGGAGGAGGAACCATGGCTTTCGATATGACAGGTGTCACCTTCTAGACCTTGTCGTACAATGGTCGTACAATAAGTACATCGCCCATTATACCTTCTTGTACTTTATAGTGTTCCTATTGGACTAGGGTTTAGTAGTAGGTAGTCATGAGTAGGCAGACCGAGACTTAGTAATATTTAGGTACCTCTCTCTCTAAGAGAGCTTGTAACTATAAAGGTCATCTTTGACCAGCCATAACTTACTGCTCAGGTGAGCAAATTCAGTGATTCTTTTTGCGTTTCACTCAAGGGAGTCTTGTCCTCACAAGGAAGAGAGTGGTCAAAATATTTGTGTGCCTGGGAGGCGCTTATTCAGCGGGAAAGTAGAAGGGGCAAATATTATCCTAGAGGCTTTACATAGGCTGCTCATTCTGTGGGTCAATGGAGACTACAAAATTTCACCTTTAAGTGAGATATGTCTGGTTTCCAGCTTGTCCATCTCTCATAAGTTGTTTGATCTTTTATAGCTGAAGTAAGAACTCTATTTTTGAGGTAATTAGCACATTTCATTGCTTCTGCCCAAAACCTTTTTCCTATCTTCTCATCTGACAACATACTTGTAGCACTATCACTTAGTGTTCTATTTAATCTTTCAGCTACCCCATTCTGTTCCGGGTTTTCTGGAAATGTCTTTTGGTGTTGAACCCCATCTTCTCTAAGAAAATCCTCGAACTGGTTAGAAGTATACTCTCCACCATTGTCACTCCTTATTCTCTTGATTGAAGTTTCGTGGAGTGTTTCGATCCATGCTTTATATTGCCTAAAACAATCCTGAGCTTTTGACTTGTTTCTCAAAAAATACACTCGAGAATACCGAGACCAATCATCAGTGATAGTCATCATAAATCTCTTCCCCCTCGGTGAGGGCACTTTTGCCGGTCCCCAAATATCTGTGTGTACTAGATCTAGAATTTTTTCTCCCTTATAGGTGGCTGTTTTAGGAAAGGGTAATCTGTGTGTTTGATCTTGAGCACATCCACTACAATCACTTATATTATTACTCTCACTGAACTTAATCCCTTCTACCACTCCCATCTTTTTCATCTCTCTTAACTTATCTAGATTCACATGCCCAAGCCTTTTCTGCCATATAATAATATCATAGACACCAGCATAATAAAGTTTCTTCGTTTCATTACTTAAAATCACCCTAAACATCCCATGGCTACCTTTCTCAGCAATGAAATATACATCCTCCTCAAAACTAGCAGTAAAGACTCCTTCCCTAGTGCTAGTAAAAAAACCCTTATCATCTAATACACATGTAGAGATGAGGTTTTTGTTCAGCTTCGGAATAAACAATACATCGCAGAATGTTACTATATATGTCTTTCCTTCTACTAACACTTTTAGATCTACCAATCCTACAAGAGTAGTGGTGACTATCCTCCCATCCCCGTACTCTATCTCTACGATGAGAATCTTTCTTATCTTAGTGAACAGGTGCCTATCCTTTCACATGTGCATGAAGGCACTTAACTCTATAATCCAACTTGCTTCACCTTTCTATCCACCGTAAGCACATTTCTGCCTTTCTGGTATTTCGACCTCGTTTTTCGCCTCCAACTCCTAATCCTACAGGAGCTCATCGTCCTCGTTCTCGGATTCTGCCTCATGTACTTGTGTCACAAGGGCCTTTTTCTTTCCTCTTGAGGTACCACTAGTTTGCCCCTCCTTTAACCGCAGCTCGGTTAGCTTAGTGCACTCTGCCATATAGTGCCCCTGTTTCTTGCAAAAATGACATACACCTTTGGGAGCCCTTGACCTGAACTCGTCGGCCTGATTTTTCTGCTCCCTTCCCCCATAGTTTCCGACCGGTTTCCGAGAATCCTTGTTCCTCTAATCGGTTGAAGTTGCCAAGGCTTGGCCACTCTTTCCTCCCCTTCGGATCTCAATCTTATTCTCTCGAACGAGAATCATCCCTACGACTGAATTCCATATCCACCTTGAGTCCGGCAAGTCCAGCACACGGTTGACTATGGTCTCGAACTCATCCGGTAACTTCATCAGTAAACAATTAACCTTTTCTCTTTCACTAAAATCTTTTCCAACACTCTCTAGCTCCATGAAGAGTGTAGCAAGCTTATTGCAAAAATTAAACATTTTTCCCCCTTTGTATACATATTCCTTAACTTTATGATCACCCAACTGTTGTTGCTGAATCGTACCACTTCGGTACATCTCTATGAGAGCCATCCATAGATCGGATGCCCTTTCTACATGCAAATGTGGACATGCATGTCCTTGAGTAAGTTGGCGTAGGATGAAATGTTTTGATGCCATATTGTTGAAATCCCAAGTTTGAGTATTATTCTCCTCGTTCCTCGGAATAGGTGACATGAATGCTGATCCAGTTGCTATTGGTGTGGTTGTCTCCTTGTCTGCTCCTTTGTCCACCACCTCTCCTTCCTTTTTCTCCTCTGTTGAAGATGGACATATTTTCTTTATGAATCTGCTTCTTTCAAACCGTGGAGGAATTCCAAGACTTGATGGACGCCCTAATCGTCCACTCACTATCCCCCAAAACCTTTTTTCCCATAGAGCTCCTATCATCATACTTTCCCAGTATATAAAGCCAGATCCATTAAAGATTGGTACCCTAGAGGGTGGGCCCATAACGTGAAACAATGAGACTTCCATAAGTCCTCAGAGTGGACAGCTTCTAAGAAGCCTCTAGGATAACCCTGACCCCTTTGTGTTTCAGCAAGAACAACTGTCACCCTGGCAAACAAAAACTCTGACCAACTTCACCCTTGTGAAGGGAAGACTCCCCTGAGTCGATAGCAAAAAGAAACTATGTATTCGCTCCCTTGAACAGTAAGTTATGGAGGGTCAAAGTTGACCTTTTGTACAAAAGCTCTTTGGGAGAGAGGGTCCTATCTCCTAATTTTTCTAAGTCTTATCTCTCTCACAAACTCTATCTACTAATGTACGAAGCCAATCAGATAACTCCTATGTACACAAAAGTACAGTTGCTGGTGTACTTTCTGTACGAACATTGTACGACATGGCCTAAATGTGGACACGTGGTATATCCGGATTCGCTCCTTTAATCGTCGGAGATGCCGCGATCCAATGTCATTCCGCCACGTGTCATCTGATGTGGCGATGATCAAAAACCTTCGAAATTCTCTTTCGCGATCCTTGCGTTTAATTTCGGCCGTCCGATTAAATTCACATTTAATCGTAGCCGTAATAAATACATGCGCGGTATTCGTTTTGGTAAAGAAATAAATGCACGGTATTCGTTTCTTATCCGTACCGTAATCCGTACTTTTACATTACTAGATCTATGTCTCCTGGAAAACTATTTTAGTTAAATGAACTATCCTACGTTTAAATGTTTAATTAATTATCAAACCCTATAGTACGTAACACTATCTCTACAGTTATTGGTTAAAGCTATCGGCTACCGGCTGATTTCCGGCCGGCAGGTTGCAGGTTCAAATCTTGGAGGTGGCACATATATTTTAGTAAATATATCCTTAATTATAAATAAACTAATATTTATATCCCGTAAATCTCTGGATAGCCTAGGTAGCCATGGCTCTAGCTTCCTCTCCAATTTCTCAGCGACTGCGACAAGTTTGAGAGTTCGAGAGAGAAGTTAGAGGTAGACTGCCTCGGCTTCTTTCTATATTTCTATTCAGGCCTAGAAAATACTTTAAAAGACCATTAATTTCTACAATAACTACAGGGAAAATTTGGGATTATAAGTATACTAGGGGTGATATGAACTCCTATTGTAATGGCTTGAAGCTTTTGTTGTCGGAAAAATGCATGTTCCAGGGGGAATTTTCCTCCCTATCATCTAGCTCTGATTTTAATGAGAGGGCTTCCTGCTGAATATAAAGGAGCCGCGGAAAATTTAAAAGGTTGGAGAAGGCTAGATGGAATATAATTGTAGCTGAAGCTTACATTCTAGAGGAAGAGGCAACTCAGATAGCATTGAATGGTGGAAAATCAGCGGTAGCGTACAATGCTCAGACATATAGGCCGGCTGGATTTTCCGGAAATAGGAACTTCACCCCTAATCCTAATTATAGGCAATATGATAGGTGTGTCTATTGCTTCGGTCAAGGTCATGTTTTTCGGCTGTGCCCAGCATTTATAAAAGCGTGTGAAACAAGAATTTACCGTGCGGGATGGAAGGTGCGATCGGAGGAACCACCTTCAAATGGGTTAGCACCAAAACTGGCGGTGAAAAATGCGGCGTTCCTTGGATTTTATGAGACGCCACAAGACGAATTGTTGGGGGAAAAAAATGATGTGGTCAGATTTCCGCAATCGGAAGATGATGAGTTCTTTTCCCTTGCAAAAGATCTCATGGAGTGGCCTCAAGAGAATGGATGGATTATGGACTCCGGGTGCTCTTCCCACATGTGCGGCAACCGGACTTACTTCAAAACCCTTACTCCGATTCTGACTCGTCGAATCTACTACGCGGATGATAGCGGTGTGGAGGCTACGGCAAAGGGAAGCGTGGAGTTAGCATGTGACATCAATGGTCAGATTGTAAAGAGAACCTTACATGATGTTCTCTATATTCCAAAGTTTAAGAAAAATTTGTTTTCCACTTCTGTGGCTGAAATTAATGGATTTGAAATTTTGCAAAAGAATGGAAAGAAGGTAGTAAGAAAAGATGGGAGAGTAGCCTTTGTAGGAACTAGAGGCCCAAACTTGTTATACCGGATGGACTTGGCTAATGAAATTGACTTTGCATACTCAAGTGTCCTTCCGGAAAATGTTTTGTGGCATAAGAGGCTCGGTCATGTTCATCACGAAAAACTTGATAAAATGGTGAAACAAAAAATGATAGATGGGGTCATATTAGGAAAAAAATATTCTCATGTATGTGATGGTTGTGCTTTAGGGAAGCTTCACAAGCTGCCCCTACCTCAAACCGCGGATAACCGGGCTACGGATTTGCTGCAAATTATTCATTCGGTCGTGTGGGGACCGTCTAAAGTCCCTTCCCTTAGTGGCAGCCGGTTTCTAGATACATTTACGGATGACTTCTCGCGGTACAGCCGAGTTTACTTCATGAAGGAGAATAGTGAAGTGTTCACTCACTTTAAGCATTTCCGGACGTAGGCGGAAAAGCCGAGTTTACTTCATGAAGGAGAAGAGTGAAGTGTTCACTCACTTTAAGCATTTCCGTACGTGGGCGGAAAAGCTTCACGGGAAGCCGATTCTATCTCTTCGGTCCAACAACGGAGGAGAATATATTTCGAATGCATTCTTGGATTATTTAAGGGAACACGGCATATCTCGTCACTTTACAATACCTTATACTCTAGAGCAAAACGGAGTATCCGAAAGACTTAACCGCACTTTAACGGAGAGTTGAAAATCTATGATGTTGGATAAAGGGATAGATTTCAAGTTTTGGGGTGAGGCTTTCTCTTTTGCATCTTATATTAGGAATATAATAGAAACTAAGGCGGTAAAAGGGAAGACACCTTATGAAATGTGGACCGGAAAGAAACCCAATGTAAGTCACTTCCAGGTTTTTGGTAGTAAATGTTTTATATTGGATAATCTTCCTATTTCTAAGATTCATCCAAAATTTGTCCCAGGAATTTTTATGGGTTATGATGATGAGTCAATAGGCTATAAAGTTTACAACCTAGACAAGAAAACTCTTCAAGTTGCTAGGAATATTCAGGTTAAGGAAGAAAGTCAATCAGTCGATGTTTTTGGCATGACAGATTTTGAGAAAAATGCCAAAAATCAAGAATATTAAATTTTTGAAAATTTTCCTCTTTCCTCTTTCACAAGTTCTTCCTCTATTCCTGCTCCGGTCATTCCGGTTGTTCAACCTGTACAGCAAGCTCCTCCTCCTCCTCCTCCTCCTCGGCGGCACCTTAGGGATCCAACAGTTCCAGCTTCAGATTTTCCGGGGGGAAGAAGGCAAAGCAACAAGCTGCGAAGTGAACCCGCGGAACATGCCCTATTTTCTTCAACCACAATGGAGCCAGCCACCATACAGCAAGCCTTTTCAGCCCCGGGAAAAAATCAATGGATCTCCGTGGCAAATGATGAAATGTGATCGATAATGGAGGCTCAAACTTGGAAGCTTGTGGAGCTTTCGCCGGATCAAAAGGCCAATGGTTATAAGTGGATTTTTAAAGTTCAGCTAAATCTAGATAATTTTATTGAAAGATATAAGGCTCGGCTTGTTGCAAAGGGGTATAGTCAGAAGGAGGGAATTGACTATAAGGAGACTTTCTCTCTGGTTGTCCGGTTTCCAACTGTTAGAATTCTTTTGTCTTTTGCAGCCATTGAGGATATGGAACTCCATCAAATAGATGTTAAGACAACTTTCTTGCATGGAGATTTAGAGGAAGTGATTTATATGAGGCAGCCTAAAATGTACTAAAAAACCGGAAAAGAAAATTTGGTCTGTAAACTGTTGAAACCTTTGTACGGTCTGAAGGAAGCTCCACGTCAGTGGAATCTGAAACTAGATGAGTTTGTAACTGGTCTCCGTTTTGTGAGGATTAGTTCAGATCACTCAGTCTATGTTATAGAAGGGGAAGATTGGATTATTTACATTGTTGTGTATGTAGATGATTTGCTGCTAGTGAGTAAGTCATTAAATGAGATTAAGAAAATAAAGGCAGCCTTGAATTCGAGATTTGAGATGAAAGATTTAGGAGAGGTAAAGTATATTCTCGAGATTCAGGTAGAAAGGGATAGAGATAGGAGAATAATCTATGTAACACAACGGGAAGCGATTGGAAATATGCTTGAGAAGTTTGGCATGGCAGAGGAAAAGGGAAGTGCCACTCCCATGGAATTGAAGCAAAAGGTGGAAGGCATGGAGACCTAGGGAGGAGTCATTTTTGATGACACCTTGGAATCAAGGGAGGCAGATTATATGGCTGCCATTCCATATCGCCAAATTGTTGGCAGCCTAATCTACTTGATGAATTGCACACGCCCGGAAATCGCAGCTGCAGTTGGTGCTCTAAGCCGGAGTTTACAAAATCCGAGGATATCGGATTGGGAGGCAACAAAGAGGGTCCTTCGGTATCTTGCAGGGACACAGAATCTACGATTTGCTCTCGGTGGAGAAGAGGTCAAGATTCAGACTTGGAGCAATGCGAGCTACGGGGACATGCCACGCCGGCGCTCCACCACCAGATTCTTTCTAAAGATCGAAAGCGGAATTTGTTGCTAGAGCAGCAAGCTTCAGAAAGTCACAGCTCAGTCTACAACGGGGCTAAATACATAGCAACCAGCTCAGCTGTCAAGGAGTTACTTTGGGTAAATTCTATCCTTCAAGAACTTCACTTTATGCAATCTGGACCTTAAATAGTGTGGTGTGACAACCAGGTTGCTATAAGGATTGCATCTAACCCAATTCATCACTTCAAAAGCAAGCACATTGATATAAAGTTGCATTTTGTAAGAGAGAACGTGGTGAACAAAATTTTAAAACTCAGTTATTTGCTGGATGAGATGATGGTAGCAGATATGATGACTAAGCGTTTACCTGCACCTAAGCTGAAGTTTTCTAGAGAGGCATGTGGACTTAGTGGCTAAGAGAGTCTAAAGGTTTAAGGGAGTGTTGGTTTTGGAAACCTTTAGTCCTCTCTATATCTCTTGTGTGAGAAAGAGAAGCTAGACTTAGCCAGTTTTTTTTTGTGTATAGACTGAGTTGACATAGACAAGATGTGGTGTGGTATGTAACTTCAAAAGAAGTTCACAAATTTGGTACACTCTATGTACACGTGTCGGTCCGTGGGGAAGTCAAGCTTGGTTGAGTTGGTTGACAAAGTACATATTTACTTGAGGGACCAAATTTACACGTGGAGGTTCATCTTCGATGAAAAATGAATGCGCGGACGGCGGACGGAGTTCGCCGTCATTTTTGGAAGAGAAATATTGACTGAACCGTCATTTTAGTGGACTAACTTTGACTGCGTATTTTAGTAGCGGCTAAGGTTAAGGATTGATGTAAATACTTGTCGGTAGATGGCGGGGTTTAGTTTGATTAATGTTTAGTGTACCCACACATAATGGTTAATGTGGTACGGTTCAGATCAGTTGTAGGTTCACTTTGTATATGTAGGTCCTATAATATTTTGGAGTTAGGAATTCAATGAATGGAAAACTGCGAAGCAGCTTTTTGTGTTCTTTTGAATTGCAAGATCATTATGATATTTCGGCAGAACCCAGTTTTTGTGTTCTTTTGAATTGCAAGATCATTATGATATTTCGGCAGAACCCTGTGAAATTTTGCATGTAATTTCTTTGTTATACTGTTTATATTGTGGCAAATTTTCAGACCTAGTGTGTGTCTGGTTTGCTTGGGGCTTCATTGTGAAGTCGGTATTTTTGTGGTTTCCGTGAGAGTTTCCTATTTTGTAAGCTGAATATTATAGAATCAGCTGGTGCCTCTTCTTCCTCCTCTAGGTCACCGATTGCCTCAAATCAACATTGTTGGCCCGAACGAATTTCGAACAACGACATAGTATTTTGTGGCCATGGCTGGTGTATCAATTGTAGACAACTTCGTTTACTAATTGAGGCTTGAGAGGCGGTTGAAAAGCGTCTACGGAGTTTCATTTTTCAAACATCAAAATTCCTTAAACACCTTGATTGCAATTTCGTTCTTTTTTGTATAAAGGAGTCTCCAAGTGTCTACAAGAGTAGTGCAAGGAGTAGGGTTGGCAACCATCCATGTCGCTCCCTCGGCGGCGTATACAGTCTGTAGGTGGTTGACATAGGCCCTACCTTGGGCTTGCAATTTAATCTCCATCGTAAAAGTGGCGGTGACAAGACTTGCTGCAGCAACAGCCATGTCGGCAGCTGCCTCAAGGGCTTCAGCGTCCAGAGCTACATTTGAGATTTTGATGCTAGGAGCCATCAACGAGGGTTGACGCTCCTTATAGTCGGCCAAAGCCCCTCTGGCTAGATAGTTGACCATCATAAGGAAAAGAGTGGTCTCAATATCCCCTGGGATGGCCCCTCCCCTATATTGGTTAATTTCAGATTGCGTGAAGGATTTCCACAACAGTTTAAAATCAGAAAAAAGCAATTCCCTAGTTGTCCTTTTAAAAATCCGGATGTCCCCCATTCTCCTTTCTTCCTCGTTAGGACCGGTGAACCATGGTGAGGCCTATCTGGTGGGGCCGACAAACTGAGCTAATGAGATTGCCTCGGGATCTAAAATCTCTAGATCGAAACTGGTCCCTCCTCCAATAGGTGGTCTCGAGAGGAGGAGTTTCTAAATTAGAAGATGAGGAACGCCTGTGAGGAGGTGAGTAGGTGGGGACATCGTGTTTGTAGGGTAAAATAGGCGGGTGCGGTGCCCCAAGGATTGCTACAGCGGGAGAAAGAGATGGCGAAGGAGAGGAGGAGTGAGGTGGAGACGGTGGAGGACTGGACAGTCCGAGGGAAATGTGTAGTCTATGGTCAGGTTCTAGTTGTATTACGCCCTCCATAGTGGAAATAGCGGTAGCCATGGGCGTGGACCCATAACCTATTGTCCTTGGCCTATTTCAGCCATGGATTACTCACGGAAAAACCCCACAGACTACCCCAAAACAATTGTGTTTCAGACAAAACAGATTACTCCACAATATACAAAAGCACCTCAAACTGCACCCGTATGCAGTATATACTTGACAATATAACCTCCAAAAGTTAAAGCCTGATCCACAAATGACTCCAAAAGATATGAGCTCAAGAGATTCCCAAAAACAGTTGACAGCTTATCAAACTAACCAATTAAATCTCTCACAAAATTCTACAGAAACAGCAAAACAAAATGAAACTACACAACCATATAGTTTCTATATTATAGAACATACACACAAAGTTTCATATCAAGATATCAATCAAAGTGATCACACTGACAGGTCAAAGATGCAGAAAAACAGTCTGCCATTACTTTGATAAACTTAGCTAATGCTAAAATCAAACTAAGTCCTACAATTTATACTCACCTATTCATCTACTAAGCTCTACACTTATCAAAGAACTATACGTGTAACAAGTAGAGTATACTAATAAAAACATTGTACGTCAACGGTACGTCAACAGTACGTTTACAGTACCGACAATACGTCCAAACCCTAATTATAGTTTTTATCCTATTTCATTATGGTAACAGTAATAATTAATTCATAACATACAAATTACGTTTATTTCGGATATTTACAAATATGGTCCGTACATAAATTATTCCACTTGCTTAGTCAGCAATTGGCCAGTACGGCCAAATGTTTGTACGCACAAAACTGAAAACTCCTGGAAGCAAGTCGGTCGCGCAAAGGGACGAGACTTGCTAAGTCAACTGTGGTCCCGTCAGACTTCCTACACCGTTGATATACTCTGGATTGAACGATTCTCTTAGCGCCGGTTTAAGAGCGTTCCGGAATTTGCCGAACGCCGTAAGATGCAAAATATGTCTTCGCGGTGGACGACACGCGTCCAATTACTTTTGTCCCAATGTGGTCCCATTTCGAATTGCGTCCGTCGACACGATTCGTATCCGCCGCTCATTCCTGCATCCGTACTCTGTTCATTCATTTGTCGACACGCGCATTCTTGTCCGTCCGATTTGTCATATGTCACTGTATAGGTTACCTTCGAATTCCGTACTGGATAAATTTGATCCGTCGTCAGCTGACGCCGCGTGTCCCAACAAAGTACATTACACTCTTTTGTACTTTGAGTGACTGTCA